>JANZXV010000211.1:9718510-9732079 GCA_027576455.1 Erythroxylum roigii | reverse complement strand
ATCAAGCAATTCATAAACATCATAAATCATGATTCAGTGCATCATCACATTAAACACATTTGATGAAATTTTTGCTTCAAAACATAACTTGACACATCAAAATGAAAATGCACACATAATTGGCTCGAGAGTTCTGTGGAGCTAAACGGATAAACCGAGGTTTAAACCGTGAACAAAACGAGTCCGATTTCTTAGGATCTTGTGGCTTTAAGCGGGTAGCCGGGAGAACGCTATACGTTAACGTGCACATGACTAACGAAACATTACTCTCTTGCCCAACCATAAACAATTTTATGCATAATTTAGTCAATCACAAATTTCATATTTTCATGCTTTTTCTTCTTTTCAATCAAAATGCCATAACACGAGGCAAAATGCCATGATACAAGGCATAGCATAATCATGCCCACAATTCAATTTTTATCACAATGTCAACATCAATATGCATAACTTAACCTAAAACACAACATAACAATTCACAATTGATCAATTCATGCTTATACACATGTGTAAGCAAATTCTCAAATTAATTAGAAACAAGAAAGCAACATTTAAATGAAATCCTCTTATTTTCTTGATTTGGAAAGAAACCTTAGTAGCTCATTTATTGGACCCGAACTTTTCTTGGAAGTTAGAACTATTAAATGAGAAATTGTTAGTGATTAGTTATGAGTAAAAAAAAAGGAGAGTTCTTGAATTTGAAATGATATACAAGATTTAGGTAGTGAATGTAGTAAGATCACTAAAATTTATCTTAGAAAACTTAAACCCGTCATTTCTTAAGCTATCTAAACCAAAACCCATACATTTCGTCCCTCATCCGGTAAAATTTCTCATGTTGTTGCATAGGTTAGATTCGCAGAGCTACCAGTCGCAAAGTATCATCCATCCATCTTAAAAGCTCTTAGGAATTCAGTCGGTAGAACCGTGAAGATAAACAACCAAACCTAACAAGCTCAAAGAGATAAGTTCATGAGGGTTGCAGACGATATCGACATTAGCGCCCCTCTGCGATCCATTGTCGAGCTTAATGGAGAACTCATTAAGGTTGCAAATGAGGGCTTACCTCAAATATGCTTTTCATATGGAATGGTTGGCCATGGAGCATTGGACTATCCCAATAAAGCTAACACTCCAAAGGAAACAGAAAGCATCATTGGTGAACAGACACCTACAATCCCACTGGAACCACGAACTGAAACGTCGGAGATCTACGGCCCATGGATACAAGTCCAGCAATGTACGCGCTGTCAAACCCCCAATGCAATGGTACCAGGACATGACAAGTGGGGTAGTATTCATTAAGAGGCATCGATGACAACGGCAACGACAAAATCAAATGTTTACACTCAGATTGAGGAGGAGGAACAATGAGCAAACCACACCAAAGTTAGATTTGCATCAAATCCAATTGAAACCAAGGAAAACAGTGGCTGGTAGGGATTCGAGACAATCTAGGTCAGCCTACAAGGAACATAATGGAAAGCCCAAACAGTCGGATTTCCCCAAAACAACTACCTATTCCCCCAAGACACACATGGCCCACTTAAGCCAAAACATGACCTTCTCGGCTCAAAAGTCAACGACGGCTACATCTTAACACACCCAAATAACACACGTGGCCATATCCATTCCAACTCATTAAGAACTAGTGATCCAAGACAAATCACTTACAATACCAATGCAAGAAGATAAGGGGTACGGGGAAATGGAGGAAGACATTCATGATCCATGTACGTCTACTCCATTGCCTGCATTGATTAATATCTACCTATTGCACCCAGCAAGGCCCCCAGATCCTGGAAAGGCAACGGGGTAGACAGTGACACCGTAAGTGAATCTGACTCGCAAATGATAGACTTACAACATAACTCTCTGACTAACAATTGTAGCATGCAAGTGGACATCGTGGTAATCACCCCAGCCCAATAGTGTTTACCTCATCCCTCGATTAAGACTAACTATTATGTTATTCATCTAGACAATGCTTTCTCTAGTCATGCATAATGTTCCAAATTTTTAAACTTGGTGATTGTGATTTTCTGTTGCTTTTCGCCGCGGAAACAGATCCTTTGCCACGGCCATGAACTTGTTTTTCGTCGTGGCGCAACTTGAAGTTCACCTTGGCAATGATGGTAAATCTTCAAGGTCATCGCGGCGCACGTGTTTTCGTCGCGGCGTCACACCCTTTACAGAAATGAATTTTGTTGAGAAATTTTGTCTCAATTTAGACTTCTTCCACACTAGACTCTTGTAACTCTTGTTTCTCAAAGAATTTATAAGTTTTAAAGTGATACTTGAGTTTATGAAAATACCATCCATTCTTTTAATGATAGTCGGTATTGGCTAATTTTACCTTCGATGTTTTCAACGCAAAGTAAATGAAGGCATGCTAGCAAAGTAGCAATTTAAGTTTTTGAAACTTGAGATTGTTCATTGATATATTGCCCTTGTTGGAAGGATATTTGGGCCTAAATTTTCTTCAATCTTTGTGTGTATCTGCTTATTTCATATCTCTCTAGAACTTATTTCAATTCTTAATCAAAGCTTTATGAACTAGAATTTTGTTGATATGACAAAGGCATTCTTTCTACACCCTTTTACTCAAATACAGTCCCACAAACACTTATCCCTTGCTAACCCCTTGAGCCATTATTTATGAGCACATGCAAGCATCCTTATATGGTGTCAATAGTTTAATTTACATTTTCTTCTGAAAAAAATTGTGTGTTCCAAAAAGGAACAGAAAAAGTAGAAAAGGAAAAAGAAAAGAAAGAAAAAGAACAACTACAAGTAGTTTCAATTATATATGTGTGTGTGTGTGTGTGAAAAAAAGTGTCAATATTTGTTTAATTGTTGACATCCATTTCATAATTGTAGTGCATGTATTCATACTATTTCTTTCTTTATTCATTCCATCCATTTCATCTAGCCTTCCGCACATTACAACCCTGAAAAGTCCTCTTATTTTCAAAATTATAGTTCTTGTAGTGGAGAAATAGGACTGTCATAAGCTTATGGTAAAGAATGGATTAAGCAGATTTAGAGTGAAAATATCCCTAAACACAAGTGAGATTATAGCAAACACTTAACCTTGAGTGAAATCTCCTTTGTCCAATCTATTGGATTAAATTCTTTTAGTGCTTATTTTCTTAGCACTCTTTCAGTCTACTTTGATTAATTTCTGAGAAAGTGATTTTTGCCAATTTCCTATTATTGTTTTGAGCATGGTCGGATTTTTTTTACACTTGTGTCTTTTTGACTCTTATAAACTTTGTCTAGGTGTTTAAAGGTCTAAGTGTGGGAGAGTTTGATTGAGCCCAAGTTTATTATATAAATTGGCGACACATTCATAATTTTAATATACTTTTTTACCCTTAATTCTTGATTTTGTGTTTAAATTAGTCCTTGAGTGTGTACTTGTATTTTATGCAATTTGATAGTAAAAATTGTTACAAATTGACATTAATTGCATTATAAATTTTGCAAAGGAAAATTGATACTGAAAATTCCTATTTTTGATTGTAGGAGCCTCAAGGAAAAAGAAGTCAAAAGGACTCAAACGAGTCAGCATGAGGACGTGAGCTCCGGGATGTCCATCGTGGAGCACCATGAAGAAAAGCTCTCCGTGGCATAAATTAATTATCCCTCCACGGCGCACCATGAAAGAAAAGCTCGCTGCGGAGTAAATTAATTATTTCGCTGCGGCGAGTGATCCAGAAAGTGTACGTCGTGGCGCAACTGTCCTGTCGCCACGACAAACAATTGGGCACTCGGACTAAAATTGGAAAATTCTCTAAATGTTTTGACTCGATCCACAACCCACGTTTAAAAAGATTCCAAATTAGGCTATAAGGGATGAATATTTTTTGAGGAGTACACAGACATCTCTCTCGACCGACATCACGTGATCATTTTCCTCTCACCATCTACCCTCATCCGTCAACTCCGACCACCTTCATTGCCATCTTCACCATCTGTCGCTACTGCTACCATGGGTGACATTGGAGCTCTTACGGTTGTGAGGACTTTCGAAGTCATGCACGGCTAAATCACCGTTTCCTTTTGAAGATGTAGGGATGACTTGAGTTACATTGCCAAGTTTAACTGTATAGTTGAAAATTTCTGAGTTAGGGTTTACGACCGTGAAGTTAAATTAGCTTGATTAGAGTTTAATCACGTGTTGAACAACATCTTGTGTTATGGATTTGCTTATATGTAGAACTTTGATGCTTAATATATGAAGTTTCATATATGTCTTTTTGGTGATTGTGTCAATCCTCTCTTATCTGCCTAGTTGTGTTTGATATTGAGATTATACTTGATCTAATTTGACCCCTTGCATTAACTTGTCCATTTCACACAATAAGGTGCATTTAACAAGGTTTTAAGAAATGGAGTTCGTTGATTAAAATCTTGGACTTAAAGAGTTCTTTAAGGTTTGTTATTCGAAAACTTAGTGAATTTCACTCCCAGGAAATTTGTTTTGGAACCATGATAGCCTAAGCTTGTTTTCAAGAGAACTTTATCATATTCAATTATTGTTTGAATTTTCACTTTTGATTTTCCCAAAAATCCAAAAATACTTTTTTATACATTTTTCTTTAATTTAGTTAAATTTCCTTAATTCCCACCAATGATCCAAACGCCCCTTTTATCAACTTTGTTTGCATTTTTTTACAATTAGGCTAGCTTAAACTTTTTCGCTAGGTTCCGATTAAGAGAAACGACCTGAGGTTGCATCCTATATTGAAATCTTTGGAATTAACTTATTTTTGATTCGGTTTCCAAGGGACTGATCTTAAGATCGAACAAAAGAGCTGATCAATCGCAAAGCGAAGAGGAGCAACTGTATCAACCCGAGGTCTACCTAATTGACGTTTGTGCGAAAAAGTTGCAAAGCGATGAGGAGCTTGAGAATTTTGAGGTCAACCCTCAGCGAATTGTTTGTGTCGAAGAAGTAGAGAAGGAGGTCGATGCCGAAAAGGACACATCTTTTAGCTCGGAGGTAAGTACTGAGTTTATAATTATTTTTTAAACTAACTCTTTACCTTTACATTACAAATTGGAGGAATTTAATGATGAAGAAAAAGGTGAAGAGACGTTCGAAATATTTTCCGAGTGTATGGACTCAGTCAAGATTGAGCATCTAAGGATAGGGAAGGCGTTGAATAAGGATGATGATCAACTAAGACCCTATCCAGAATTACCTCATGTGGAGGAGCCGCATATGACACCCAAAGATCACAATTTTGTCACGTGAGGAGAAAAAGGAATCGAGCCAGCGACCCTAAACAAAGGCGCTTCTTGGGAGGAAACCTAAGGGAAGTAAATTTCTTTTCCTTTACATTTCCGCATTACTTTTTATATGCATGTTTGTTTTTTAAAATTTGTCTGTTTTGCTTGTTTTTAAGTTTTCAATTAAATGAGAGAAAGAATAAAACAAATGAAACAAACATTTTCTCATTTTCTATTGCTTCTGGGATTATATAATCATGATTAGAGTGTGTTTTGACTAGAGAATTTCATTGCAACTTTAACATGTACTTTTGCTCTTGTGATTGGTCGATATGCATTATCTTTGGAAGAGTAGTGACTAATGGTAGACAAAGCCGGTGAGAATTTGAGCCTTATTTGACTGACTCATCCATATCAGTCTCATTGCTTTTTGATAATGTGTGACCATCATGACATGTATGTCTCGATTTTGCATTGATTTTCTATTCGAGATCACAATTTTATCGCATGCATTATCGTGGATATGATTAGGCATTCTTTGTTTTTCATAAGAATGACCTACCATATTGACATGATTTTTCCCTTGATAAACCCTTTTGAGCTTTATACCTTTTTTTTTTGTATAAACCACATTTTATGCTTTTAAACTTAACCAAATGTCCTACCCAAGTCATCAAGCTAGCGAAACATTTGTGATTGTTGAGTTTGTAGATGTACAAAAATCTAAGTGTGGGGGTGTACATATGAGAGGGTTGGTTATAATGTTGGGATGTTATTTTATGTCTTGTCATTGAAATTCCCATGTTGATGTAGTTTATTTTATTTTATTTAAGAGAAAATGAAAAAAGAGAGAAAAAAAGCAAAGAAAAAGAAAAAAATTTTGTTAAAAAAATTATCAAGGAAGAATTGCATATGTGTTGAAAAGTTGTGTATGGTTTATGCATCTTCCTATAGTTGTAGTGGTTGTGATATTTGAGTATGTTGAATATGAGGTTGAGGTTGGATTGGAAGATTCACTCTTGTGATTTCATTGGGATAAGTTGTATGAGTGATTCCTTCGGATTTGATATGCTTTATGTAGTTCGTGTGTGAGAGCTAAATGGGGTTATGGAATGTAAATGTTGCATTCGTCATAACTGACGGTACCCAGTTTTTGATTGAGTGTTACTTTTGTTTCACTAGCTTTGATGGCTTTCATGCTACTTAACCTAAATATACCTCACCTTACCCTTGCCCACATTACAACCTTGAAAAGTCCTTTGATTCATGATTTTGCATGTGAACATTAGTGGTGGAGAAATGAAATAATATGCAAAGTTGTGGATTGTCATGTTCATGAATGGTGTTGAGTGTACCCGTAGATATATTTTAGTTAAACACATTTTCCGAGTCTACCATTAGATTGCTCAGTTTTCAAAGATGATGCTTGTTGATTGATCATGAGAAAAAGCTTGGAATGTTGATTTCTTGTTATGATTTTTGAAAGACATTCATCTTTGTTTAGGATTATATATTCTTGGAAAAATATAGAAATTGAGTCAATGTTTTGGGTCAATGAGCTTAATTTTGATGTTTTGCCTGAGAACGGTTAAAAGCTAAGTGTGGGAAAAATTAATACGTGTTTAAATGTTGATATATTTTATTATTTAAACTAGCGATTATTGACATGAAAATGTTTAAGATACTCACTTTAATTCATATATGATTTTAGGTACAATTTGAAAGTAAAGAAATTAAAGTGAGTCAAAAGCACCATATATGGGTTTTTTTTTAATATTTATTTTTGCTTGTCTTCATGGAGGAAGAAGAAAAAATAAATAAAAGACAAGAAAAACGACAGCAGATAATGCACCAAACGGTAGCATCAGCAGACTAGCATGCCAAGGCAAAACAGTGTTGCGTTGTGCGTTACGCAGAAAACGCTGCGCACAACATAGCGTGCTGAGCTTTTTGATAAAACGCACAGGAGAGGCGCAGCTGTGGTGCATTTTACACGCAGGCGTGGAGAGGTTTTAAATGGGACAGTAAGTTTAATTGTACCATCATCATCATCAACAGTAGAGGAGAATCAGCTACAGGGCGGCAGCAGCAGAGCACGCAGACGGTAGCAGCTTGGCGTGGACGCAGGCGCAGGCTTAAAGAAACTTCATCTGCGGCTTGGCTTGGTGGCTAGCTGGCGTGAAGTCTGGAGCTTGCGCAAGAGAAGAAAGTCTAAACGTAGGCGAAGAGCACACAGAGAGGAGTGCAGTGAATAGTGTCGAGACCCAAACACTACCACATTAAATTGTCACATCATGAACAGCGGTATGGTTGGGCTGAAACAAATTAAGTGTTAATCAGGGAGTTTCGGCTAGGGATTAAAAGGGGGCTGAAGCAATTTTTCAGGAAAGACCCATAAAGGGCTAGGCATCCCGACACCGGTTCGGAGGTGACATCGATGCCGACGACCCAGGTTAAATATGTTTTTATTATTTTGTTGTTTCTTTCTCTCATGAGAAATTGATTGTGTTATCCGATGTTAATTTATTTGGGTTGTGCATATGGATAATCAGATTTTCCTTATTGTTCGGTTATTTGTGTATGAACCATTGGGTATTGTGATTTGATGATTTTAATGCTTTCATTGAATCGTTAATTACAAACCCATTGCTAGAATTTTGATATAATCCATAATTATTATGCTTAAATTCATGTGTAGCGACAAATAATTTGTAATCATTAGGGATAATATGACCTAGGTTAAATGATGAATCGTATGTTGTTGTTGCCTTGATTAATCGATTTTCCTAATTCGTAATGCTACTGCTTAATTAAATCTAAAGATCGTATCTTAGGTTGTTCGATGGTTAGGTTTAATTAACGATTGTATCTTGATTAAACAAAACCTAAGGGAAAACTCGGATTAATTATTAACCCATGATTAATAATTGCTAGGAGAGGTTAAAGAACAATAAATTAATGAAATATGCTTAATTAGGGTGTAGGTCAAGATTGAACCAAAGAATCAGGTCCCTATCGAATTCCCTACCTTTATCTTTTTTTTTTGCATATTTTCTTTAATTTGCTTTTATTAGTTAGTTTCATTTTCTTTTCTTTTTTCAAAAATCCAAAATCCCCCCTTAAACCTAAACACCAGTTAATTTCATTTCATAAACTTTACACACACTCTCTGTGGGATTGACCTAGACTCACCACTGCTATAGTAGTAGGTCTAGTTATTTTATTTTGACGAGCTTAACGACGCGCGATCATTGACTAAATCAACTCATTTCTTACATGTACAACAGACAACCTTGCCAAGTTGTATGTTGATGAGATTGTAAGGTTATAGGAGGTTGTAGTGTCCATTGTATCAAATTGAGACCTGCAAGTTACTTCCAAGTTTCGGATGAATTTACAGATAACTTTGAGGACTATGTTAAATTCGAGTAATGCAATTTAACCCTTATTCAGATGGATAGTCAGAGCATATGATAATGACATTAGAGGACTTGATACAAGCTTAAGTGATAAATTTTGAGGGTGATTAGGATAAATATCTACCTTTGATGTATTTTGCACATAATAACAATCATTAGTCTAACATCGATATGACAAAATTTGGGGCATTATGTGGCAGTTGGTATAGAGATTTGATATGTTAGGATGTAAAGGGTGCCATATTGTTGGAAGGATTATAATAGGGATAGTAAGGTGATGCTTAAAGTAATCTTAGGATTAAGAAAAGAGATATGCTGATTAACATCATTGGGAGATAAAGTACGATATTGGAACTATGGTATTTATATGGGTATCATCTTATAGAGGGATGTTGAGGTTTGGTAGGAGAGAGAGGTCATGTAATATTGTATAGTGTGTGGGGTCGTTAGCTTGTATATTAGCCTTACCTTGTTATCATAGATTCATGTTGTGTTCCATATGTCAATGTTGAAATAGTACCAATAGGTTCCTAGCCATGTTATATCGAGGCATGAGATCAAAGTTACAAAGGATATGACTTACAAAAAAGAGTTAGTGGAGATCTTGCTTAGAATATTTTATGAAATTAAGGAGACGGAAGATTATGATGGTAGGAGTTTTGTGGAGTCATCATCATTCTCTGGGAGAGGCTAACTAGGAAGTAGAAGATGAAGTTCGATGTTAGCATCCTTATTTTTCTAAATTCTCAGGTACGTAATTTAATTTTGAGGACAAAATTCTTTTAAGGGGAAGAACCGTAAAGCCTATAAAATCCAAACTTTATTTAAAAAAGCAAACCCTACCCATTGAAAATAAAAGAGATGAGTAAAGATATAAAAGTGTCAGGTAAGTTGGAAGAAAATGAATAGAAATAACTTCCTTCTTGTTCTTTTTCTCTATATTTCCAACTGATAAGTGTACAAAAACACGATCTTTCTCCTATATATAAAGCTTTTCTCATGTATTTTCTTATTTTATTTATTTTTAGTAGATTAGAGAGAAAATCATGATGATTAACAATTCCAAAATCTATTAAAAAGGCATAAAACTTCATATAGGTAAGAGTTTTAGCTAAATTCTATCCCTTTTATTAGTGAAATTCAATCATCCTAAACTAGTTTCTAGTTGGAATTATATTCTAATTATTTGTGAAAACAATTTTGATGAAATTCACAAAAAGAAATTAAAGATAATGTGGCTGGAAGAACGAGAAGAAGAGGAGTTATGAGAAGAGGAAAGGGTGAAGAAGAATACAATTTTAGAAAAAAAAAGATCTATTAAGGGGTAAAATAGGAAATGTGAATATTTAAGGGTAAAATTAGAATTTAAGTCCTATCAGGGTATTTTGTATTTTAGTAGTAATAAAAGAATGTATAGGTAAAATATGAATTTTAACAGTTAAGGGTATTTTAGTAATTATGATGGTAAGATAAAGTAAGGGTATTTTAATAATTAAGAATAAAGTGGTAAAAAGGGAGTATTTTTGGATTATTAAGTATAACTGAGTTTAAAATTTTTCTTAAATAAAGTATAATAAAATTTTGTAAATGTCTAGGTTTGGAGAATGAACTAGGGAGTATATTAGACCAATCAAATAGTTGAGTCTGAAAATAAGATAAAAATAACCTTAAACTATACCTTTATAATGTTTTGAATTAGTAAGTAATTAAATTGATGATTAATAATTAAATATGTGGATTTATGAAATATATGACTTTTGTAAGAATTTTATTTATTAAATAAATAATTGACAATATATAAAATATTCATTATTTATATTTTGTTACTTGTTATGATGTGCATTGTTAGATAATTTGAATTATTTTATATAATTTTCAATTATACATATGTATAATTAAGAAGATTAATGTAAAATTAATCGTGTTTATAAAATTAGATAGAAACTGGCTTATAATGATTTAAGAATAGGATGTGAAAATAATGAATATATGGCTTGCCTAAGATAGGTTATATTGGAAAGTCATAGATTGATTAATGAATGATAATCATTGCCTTTTTACAGAAACCGACGGTGGTGGTTTCCTTGCTCTATTCCTCTACGTTGGTGACGTGATATTAACAGGAAACAATGAGGCATCCATTGAGTTGATTAAACAGGCTTTGGATAAACAGTTTACTATTTAAGATGTTAAATACTTTTAGGTGGGTCGATCATGGCATCTTTATTAGTCAGACCAAATTTATCCCAGAGATTATTATTCATGATATTGGTTTGGAAGGGATGAAAGGTGTGCCTAAGGCTTACTGTAAAGTCGAACCGAACATCTTGACGATTCCAAGCCCAGTCAAAGCTGAACGTCCAATATTTGACCATTCTCTCAATGTAGGTGACTTCAAATTACGAGTCCAATCCTAATCGATTTATCTATGTTATGTCTAACATTAGCTGGAATAAGGCCTGACTCAATACGGTCAAGGCCTAATTCCGTATCCCGCCAGGCACTTGGTCTTTAATTTAATAAAAATAAAGGTACATATATTTAATTTTTTATTTTTCTTAATTCTTCCAGATAAATCATAAGTGTAAACATTTGCTCTTTTTTCTTTACAGAAAATAGGGTTCCCCGTCATTTATCTTCTCTAGTAGGTCAATTTCTTCGGGAATAAGAAATTCAAGTTTCAAACATTCCAAGTCATCTTAGTCATATCTCTCTCAACTTGTTAAAGAGATTAGCTTCCTTCTTGGACTATTCTCATTGTGTTTAGATATCTTGCGTGCTAAGCATGGGATGGGACGTGAGGAACACTCGTCGGCTGGGAGAGGCAGATACAAGAGTCAAAGGAGGGCTGGTAGGTTTGGCTGAATGATGCATTTTCATTTTTGCATAATTGGTTTTTTGAACTTGGCCAGGCCACATGACACGACTCCACGAGGATCTTGGGTCAAAATTCTGGGATAGTCTCGTCTTGGAAGCAAAAGCTGGCAAAACCATGTGAGCTCGAGCCACCTAATTGAGAGTAGTATTGCTTCATGTCAAACAATTAGCAGACTGTTTATGGACGCCCAGTTGTTCAGCTCTGCAAATTTCCTCAGAGAACCACTCTAGTTGATTTAATTGTTACACTACGCAAATATTCCAAGTTTTGTTTTATATGTTTAACGAACAAGCCTTCCCTTAGCTTGATTGCTACCATCTCCCATTCACATGTATTTACAGTTGGATGCTATTAAATAAGAATGTGCTCTTACTTGTCAACAATTAAATCAATTTTTGGGTAACCGTTCATATTTATTTGATCAAGTTTATGCTTATTTTTTGTATAATATACTGTTGATGCTAATTTTGTAAAATTGGAGAAATACTAAAGAGAAAGTATTCCCTTTAATTTGTGAAAGATTTTATGTATGTATATATAAAGGTACATATAATCAACACTACTTCTAAATAATGTAAAACTCATATTTAAGATAAAAATTTAACTCCTAATTAAATAAAAATATTAACTCCTAATTAAATTAAAATATTAACTTTTAATTAAAATAAAATGTATCATGTGCAATACCTAATTATAACCAAATTTTCAATGACAATTTCTGCATGCAAATCGTAAATGCCAAGCTGACACATGCACATCTTAAATGCCAAACTTGTCATGGAAGTATTTAAATTGTTATCGTCCAGAAGCTTTGGTGAAATATCTTGTCTGTTGAAACTATGATCTTACATGCAAGGTGTAGGATCTCGGTCTCTCGAGCCTCGCATCCATAGGATCTCGGCCTCTCGGGCCTCGCGTTTTTCAAAGGGCCTCGGCCTCTCGAACCTCGCGCCCACCCGCTTGCAGATATTGTCCGCTTTAGGCCTCGGTCTCTAAGGTTTCGCGTCCTCCAAAGGGCCTCGGCCTCTCGGGCCTCGCGCCCACCCGTTTGCAGATATTGTCCGCTTTGGGCCTCGGCCTCTAGGGCCTTGCGCCCACACGATTTTGTTTTTCCACAGGACTTCCCAGGAGGTTACCCATCCTGGTACTGCTCTAGCCTTAGCACGTTTAACTCCGGAGTTTTAATGGGAAACGGTGCGTTAGGGCATGAAAAACGCGTCTGCACAGGGAAGGTATCCACACCCTTATAAGGGGTGCTTCGTTCTCCTTCCCTACCGATGTGAGATCTTACAATCCACCCCCCTTAGGGGGGCCAACGTCCTCGCTGGCACAACGGCTCGGGTCCTGTCTCTGATACCAATCTGTAGGACCTCGGCCTCTCGAGCCTCGCATCCATATGACCTCAGCCTCTTGGGCCTCGCGTCCTCCAATGGGCCTCGGCCTCTCAAGCCTCGTGCCCACCCGCTTGCAGATATTGTTCGTTTTGGGCCTCGGCCTCTAGGGCCTCGCGTCCGCACGGTTTTGTTTTTCCACAGGACTTTCCAGAAGGTCACCCATCCTGGTACTGCTCTGGCCCTAACACGTTTAACTTCGGAGTTCTGATAGGATCCGGTGCGTTAGGCCATAGAAAACGCGTCTGCAAGGGGAAGGTATCCACACCCTTATAAGGGGTGTTTCGTTCTCCTTCCCAACCGATGTGGGATCTTACAATATCTTTCAATCCACCCCCCTTAGGGGGCCCAGCGTCCTCGCTGGCACAACGGCTAGGGTCCTGTCTCTGATACCAACCTGTAGGACCTCGGCCTCTCGGGCCTCGCGCCCATCCGCTTGCAGATATTGTCCGCTTTGGGCCTCGCGCCCGGACGGTTTTGTTTTTCCACAGGACTTCCCAGGAGGTCACCCATCCTGGTACTGCTCTGTCCCTAGCACGTTTAACTTCGAAGTTCTGATAGGATCCGGTGCGTTAGGGCATGGAAAACGCGTCTGCAAGGGGAAGGTATCCACACCCTTATAAGGGGTGCTTCGTTCTCCTTC
>JANZXV010000211.1:9695988-9718028 GCA_027576455.1 Erythroxylum roigii | reverse complement strand
ATGTTATGTTTATGATCTTAATATTAAAAAAGATAAATATAAAAATCAACTAATTAATTAATAAATGAATTTATTTTTAACAATAGGAGTTATTATTTATTAAACTACATTGAAGGAAACCGAAAAGTTGATTTAATTCAAAATTTTTACTTTTTATTTATTATATACCGGTTTTATTGCGGTTTCATACCTGTTGAACCTTTAAATCTTAAACATTTCCTTTAACCGGTTCGATATTTGGTCCGATTTTTAAAACATTGACTTTAACTTGCTCTCTGACATAGTGACAATCAATCTCTATATATTTTATGCATCCATGAAACACCGAGTTAGTCGCTATATGGATATCAGACTGACTATCATAAAAAGGAGTTATGAGTTCACGATAAACCATACCTAAAGAAGCCAATAAAGATTTCAACCACACCATCTCACTGGTAACAGCAGTCATTGCCCTATACTCGACCTTCACTAATGATCTGAACACAATACTCTGTTTCTTCATCACTGAATGATGTGAAATAAGACAACTCATCTAATTTAAGTCGCAGAAAACTCAAAGTTGTAAATCACTGTCAACCAGAAGGAGAATGCCTTGACCTTGTTGCCTTTTAATATAGTGCAAAATGCACATAACTGCTTCAAAATGCTCTTTATAAGGTGCTTGAGTAAACAACGACAACATATAGACCGCATACGAAATCTCAGACTAGGTGATTATGAAATAGATAAGGCATCCCACTAGTTATTGATAGCACGAATCATTCGCCACTAATTCACCGTTAGCTAAGATTAGATGGTGACTTTGCTCTATCAAAGTGTTCACCAATTTTCTTCCAAATGGGTCCCTATTTCAAACTATATATCTAAAACATATTTTTATTGACATAAGAATGACTCCTTGGACGTGCGGGTCAATTCAATCCCCAATAAATCTTCAATACTCCCAAATCTTTAATATTGGAGCATTTATGCAGGTACAACTTAAAAGCTAGGGATGACAAATTTTGACCCATGAGCCTAAATTTAGTTGTTTTCAATGGGCTGACCTATGGGCCAGTCTAGGCCCAGGAAAACTCGAGGTCCAATTATTATAAACAAAACAACATTGTTTTACTTAGAAGAGTTGGGCCTCGAGTAAGCTTGAGTCTGAACAACTCAGACCCTAATCTAATTAAAAAAATAAATTATTCTATATTTTAATTTTAAAAAATTATTTTATAAACTTGGCAGGGGTTGGCCCATGGGCCAGTCCATTGTCATCCCTATTAAAAGTCAAACAAGCCATTGTATCATTTCCCATCAAAATGATGTCGTCCACATATGCTAATAATCCCAAAAATACGTTGCCTTTCTAAAAAGCAGATGGTGAATAATCTACTCAAGATTGAACAAAACCATATATCTTTAGTACTATTGTTGATTTGGAGAACCAATTTTGGGAAACCTAGTGCAATCTATAAATCGACTTGCATAATCGTCAAACTTTATCTCCATACTTATCTTGAATCCAAGAAGAAGCTTCATATATACTTCCTCCCTAAATCTCCACGCAAGAATGTGTTATTAACATCTATTTGATGTAACTCCCAACCTAGCACAACTACTACGAATAGAAAAATACAAATGGTCACGAGCTTGTCAACTAACACAAATGTCTAGTAAAAATTGAGACCTTTAATTTATGTGAAACCTTTTGCCACCAATCGTGTCTTGTATTCCTTAATAGTCCTCTTTGAGTTGTACTTAATCTTCAAATACCCACTTATAGTCAATTGACTTCTTTATGGGCAACAAAGTCTCTAAAGATTATGTTTTATTAGCTTTAAGTGTCAGAATTTCTAAAGCCATTGCATTACATTATTTTACGCTTTTCACAACTTCTATAGAGCTTATAGGTTTAAATTTTGAGGTTATGACTGTCAAAAATGCCCGATGAGATGAGAAAAATTATCAAATGTCACATAATTTGATAAAGGATAAGGAGTATTAGAGGAGCTTTCATATTGTGCTGGCTTCGAAGGGGGCGAGAAATTTTGGCCAAAAATGGCCTCAAATTTCATAAAATAGTAGAATAAAGAATATAGTCCTTTAGCTGAGCCGATTGACAAGTCATTCACCATAGCCAACTCTTTGTTTCTTAAGCTTTAGCAATCTCATAAGAATTACTCACACTGTCCTTTAACTCTAAATTTTTCACTCTTGATTTTGTCTTCTCTCTCGTTTCCTCAAAGAAGTGATCAAAATCCTAAATTTAATACTCAATTTGTTCATCACTTTAAGCAAAAGGGAACACACTTTTATGAAATGAAACATCACAAGCATACAAAGAAAACACCCTTTTCAAGGTCATAAAACCTTAACCTTTCTTCTCATGTAGGTATCTTACAAAGATACATCACCTGTTTCTAGGCTCGAATTTATCCTTTAGTCTTGAATTTTTATGTGTATAACACATGCAACCAAACACTTTAACATATTCGCAGGACAACCTCACACTAAACAAAATCTCATATGGCGATTGTTTGTTTAATTTAACAATCAACATTTTTTATCAGATAAGTCATAGTCAAAACACATTCGCCCCAAAAACAAATAGGTAAAACAATTTAAAATAACAGCACCCTTTCTATCTCCAAAATATTCCTATGCTAACGTTATACTCTCTTATTTTGCTGTGGTGTATCCATGTAACTAGTTTCATGAATAATATCCTTATCTCTATAGAATTCTTGTATTGGCCCCAAATCAAACTTTAACTCATTATCACTCTGTATGTGCTTAATAATCTTCCCAAATTAAGTTTTGACCAATTTGCAAAAATCTATTAGTTGTCGACTAGCCTTACTTTTTTTCAATAAATAAACCCAAAGTGCATAACTAGATCATCCATAATAATAATAAAATAGTACGCAACATAAGATGATGCCTCACGGTAAGGCCTTTATAAATCATAGTGTATAAAATCAAAGTAAATTGTAGCATTGTAAACACTCAATAAGAAAGGAGAGTGAGCTTGTTCAGCTCGAAAACTAGCATCACAAATATTCTTGTTCTTAAAATCTATCATGTTAATATCAGGGATAAAAGATAAGTGTTGTTTTAACTGATGTCTAAGATGTTAATGCCAGACTATGAAGGAATCCACTCTTTTTGTCTTCATAGCCAAATGCAACATCATAGACTTAAAATAGTAGACCCCTTATGAAGCTCACCCACTCCAATTGGCATTCTCGAGAAACGATTTTATATTATACAATGCAAATTAATGGAAAAAATTTAATAATTTAACTCTGCAATCAACTAATATATGGAAACTAAATTGCAAGTCAAACTAGGTACATAAAGTACATTAATTAAAGTCACATCTTAATATGATTTGATTCATCTTTCTCACGATCGATCTTATTGGGCTAAATTACTAGTAGCGGCGCTGGTCTTTTTGGCATCACACGTCAAATCCAAGCAACCGGTCATATGATTAGATGCCTCGTTGTTCAATATCCGTGTAAGGTTTTCCAAAATCCTTACCAGAAAGCCTCTCAGAGTTATCACGATCTAAAAGTATTAATAATATCTAAAATTGTTCACTCGACAGAGTTATCACAATCCCACCTTGGGCTCACCCACCTCCGAGTTGGCCTACTCTTGGTCACAGTCTGGCTTGATGCAACCTCAGCCTCATGGTCCTTTCTACAAAGTGGGATAGTCGATGATCTCAATACACTCTGAAACTGTGTAGTTAGTCTTATCATAGTATGTGCATCGCCTCTCGCTGCCCCCCTTTTTGTTGTGATTGTCCAACCTAAGGACCAAGCTTTAGTTTGGTCATAGTTTGTACTGTTAGGGCCACCACCTCCACACGTTCTTCCTAACCTCAAACAATGGACTTGTAGCGTTCTTTTATAATAATTAAGGCATAAGCCTTGTTGATAGTAAGTAGAAGATCCATGGTCAATATCTAAGATGGAACAATTCCCCTTGATTTCTAAAAGATTATATGTATATACAAAGATATATATAATCAACACTACTCTTAAATAAAGTAAAACATTAACTCTTAAAGTAAGATAAAATCTCAACCCCTAATAAATACTAATCCTAAAAAAGGTAAAAATGTTAACTCCTAGTTGAGATATAGTAACTCTTATTCACAAGTGTATATTCAATAAGTTTCCTTTTAAGAACAAAGAGTTTTATATTTGAAAAAGTTTAAATTATCAAAATCGAATGCCTTGAGTAGGAAATACTAAAAGAAACTCTTTAAGTTTATCAATTTATTGAATTTAGTCTAAACGACTTAAATGTTAAAATTTAGCCCCTTATATATTAAAAGAAAAGTAGTGACTTGAGACTGTTATTTTGAAGGAAAAAGAGATTATTTGAGAGAAAAAATTATTTCTTTCTGCATTTTTTTTAGTATATGTTAAATATTTGGTTCCTGGTTAAGCTTTATTCTTAAAATAAACACTTGAAACTAAAATAATACCAAATTAAATAGTTAAAACAAGAGTTGCTTCACAATCTATCCAAAATCGGTGGATTTAAATTCAATACTAAAATTATACAGCCCATAAAAGAATATAAATCAACATATATGTAAAGGGACATTCTTTATTCGCTAGCCCGTATAGTATTTCAGTTCAGTATGTTGGATTCGAGTAGAGCACATGCAGGTCCTATTTAAAAGGTAACACAGCCATTGACTATTATACCCATTTAAGGTTAGCATAACTTTACAAAAGAAAAAGGTTAAAATATCCCCAAAAATCTAAATTAGGGTCGATGAAAGCATGAGATGAAACTTATGAGCTGGCATAATTATAAGCCAACTCATTAACGTAACTAGCATTTTTAGATGAACTTCGTATTCTGCAAGGCCAATCAATCATAATCAAGGTACTTAAATCCTCGTGATGTTGTTTTCGAGCATTCCTTTGGAAATGGTCGTCAACCCAGACAAAGCGCACAGGTTTTGTTTTCTTTAGTTGATAAGATTTTGTCATTTTGGTAACTTGCGTCTCTGTTTTGATCAAGTAATGTGAACCTTTTTAAACATTATATTAACACTCAATTCAATGGGTATAATCAAATCCAGAGATTCGGTATATTCAATACACCCACATGGGCTTCCTTTGATCCTCACTAATCGTAGCATGATACAAATCTATTTTGGTCGGGACGTAATTAAAAAAAACAAAATACTAATCACCGAACGACTTGCAACGTTCCTCTCCTTATCTGGACCTCTTTCCTGGTTTATGACAAATATTATCACCATAAAGTTTTGTAATAATTAATTTCAAAATTTACAAAGGAAAATTGGGTGTGAGCTAGGGTTTAGCTTGTCTTGCCTTTCTCTCTTTCTCTTCGAGTGCAAGTGTTGGTCTTACCGTTCATGTGCAAGGTGAGTTTCTAGGTTTTGTTTCGACGTTGGTTTCTCTTAGGCTATCGATTTAGCTTCATGGATTCAGGGTTGCAAAGGCTCTCTATTCGGGAGAAAGAGGATAGCGAGTTCGTTGTTTCTCTAGAGGACGTTCAGAATGCAACGGGTTTTGCTACGGTACTTAAGGACGCACAAGGTAAGTTTGTGACTGCTATTTCAGGTTTTTTCCCTGCCCTGTTTGACCCAGTTCTTGCCGAAATTATGTTTATAAGGGAAGTTCTATCTTGGCTAAAAGACCAACAGCTTGACAAGGTAATTGTGGAGTCGAATTGGTTGGCAGTTGTCCAATCAATTTTAGCTCATTCGCCAAATCGGTCTGAGATTGAAATTTTAACCCTTGATTGTTTATCATTCAAGCGACATTTCCTTCAGTTGTCATTTCAATGGATGCGTAGGATTGCCAATAAGGCGGCTCATGCTTTAGCCAAAGTAGCCTTATTATATGCAAACCCACATCACTGGACTGATCGTCCTTTTTGTTTAGTCTCCATTTTAAATTCAGATTGTTCGGCTTCTGTTATTGTTGAGGAGGAAAGGTTATTAGATTCCGAGTGTACGGAGTAAGCCTGTTGGCTTGGGTTAGTTTTCTTTGTCTTTCTTGCCTTTGTCTGTTTTTGCGCTATTACCATTTTTATTCAAAAAAAAAATTACAAAGGAAAACATTGGTCAAGTTCTGATAAAGAGGTGGCGTTTGATACGTGACAAGTCGTCCTAATAGCGACGCCTATCTAATGTGAAAGGAAATGCAGTATTTTTACCAACCAAAAGTAAAAATTAAAAGGAGAAACCCCCTAAGTGGCAAAGCTGAAAGTCTGAAACCATGTTGCCACTTTAGGCAACTGCGTCTGGGTGAGTAACGGGAACTTCACACGTGCCAATTATCACTACACGTGTCAATGAATACCTATAAATAACTGCCCATAACTAACGGTCTTTCCCTCTCGCTCACCCCCTGAGTGCTTGCTTTCTTTTCCGACTCGGGCCTAGGCTATGTATGATAATTAATGATATGCTACTTTATTCCTCGTTTAAAATAAAATTAAAAAATAAAAAGAAATTTAATGAATTACAAGCTGGTCTCTCTCTGTACACACTCGTACAAAGACTCTTTTCCTAAGCTCTCTCTGTCTGTCACTCTTCTCTGTGTTTCTGTTTCTTTTCATTATTTTCTGTTTGCATTGTAACGCATTTTGGTTTAATTGATTGGTTGTTCGATAGTGATAGTTGTAGATAGAGAGTGGGGTGAAGTTGGAATCTTGGCCTATACTATCGACGTCGGAGAGCGACGGCGGCTACAATGGGGTTCGTTTCGCTGATATTCGCTTTGAGTAGAGCCTGTTGTAGTCCTATCGCCGTTTTCATTCAGATCCAGGTTTGTTGCTGTTTTTTTTTTCGTCGATCGGCGTCTGTTTCCTTTGGCGTCGATGTTAACGGATTTGAGTTCCTTTCCTTACCGTTTTCAATTTGAACTTTTATTCTTGTTGTAATATTTGAAATTTCTCTTTTTGGTGGACGATTATGAGTGGTGTCCACCTGGGAAAGTGGGGAACAAGAAAGCTATTTTGTCTCTTATTTATTAGCATCATTGTATAGGATGGAGCTGTCTGCTTTGTGACTGTAGCATCTATGATTTTTGGTTTATATAGGTATGCGGAATGCTAGTGGAGCGATTTTGAATATGACTTATCAACTGAAGCTAGGGTAGGTTGAGATTTGAGTGGAAGTTGACCTTTTGAGATGAGAAAAAAGATAATGCATTTATAACTCTTGGAGGACTAAGCAGCCAGTGCAGTTGTTAAGTTCCCCAGTTCTCGCAATTTAACTTTTCTCTACGTGCTTTTTGTTTCTTGGTGCAATCATTTTGAGATCTGGATTTTAGTGGGAAGGAATTACTCTAATTGATGCGCCTTGATTGAATTATTTCTGAGAGCTTTATTTGTTAGGAGTGTACTTACCTATCTCTTGGCATCGAAGTCAGTTATGGAATCTTATGTTTTGAATGATGTTCAATCGAATTTTTTGTCTTCCATATCCTTACTTGGCCAAAAACTCTTTTAAGTGCAAGTCGATGAATTGGAGGTTGCTCTATGATAACCTAATGGTTGCAGATTAAATTGCTGACAGCGGCCAGTTGTTGAAGGCTGTGCAACTTTGAACCAATGGAAACCTTGGCAGGGGAATTGCTTTTTACTTTTTTGTTTTTCCTTTTAGTGTTGATCAGGTTTATAACTGATTGGCCTTAGAGAGAAATGTTAGCTACTCGGGCTTCTTATTCCCTCTTGGAGATGATTAGTTTGAATATCCTACAGCTTTTTAAGTCACATTGATGTCCATGCTGTGGGTGCCAATTAAGCGTGGTTATTTGATGCAAATCTTTCATGGCTTTATTTTTAATATCATTGTAGTGGCATGGTTAGATTTTCTTCTAGTTTTTCCACCTGATGCTTTTTCTATCTCTATGCCATGCAAGTATAATAATTTTAGCAAGTGTAGTTATTGACACTGTTGAACTTGAGTATGCTTTTCCCTGTTAGACCTTTCAGTGGATACTTTTTGACATTGTTAGGCATTCAAAGGTAAATTTTATTAGAAACTGAGTGCAGATGTGATGGGGAGAATACAGTGATATCATGATAAAAGATGTTGGGGAAGTTTTTGAGCAATTGAATTTTCCTGAAGAAAGTTATCTAAGATCTTTTTTGGGTTCATGATCACATACTGAGTTCTGTAGGAAAGGCAGTGGTATGAGTTGTTGCAGCAATAACATCTTTTCCTCTTGGCCATTGGTGGTTTCTGGAGATACTTATCACCTGACCATGTCTTTTCAATAGCATTCACTTTTCATTGACTTGTTTTCTGTCCTTTGTTTTGTCAATCTTAACTAGAATTTTATGAGGCTTTAGAAGAAAATGAAGTTTTGGTTGTGCTGCAGGGATGTGTAATTTGCTTATGTCTTGCTACTGGGTGGGCCTTTGCTGCCTTTGTAAGGTACCAAGATTTGATCAATGTACCTTTCCCGTCTTTGGGCATCATTTTGCTAGAATTGAGTGTTGTAAGATATCACAGAAATTTTCGTTTTCCTTTTGAATAGGAATAGAGAGATCAAGCGGATGAAGGATAACATGAAAGCTGGCAATAGTTTTGCATTTCTTTGTTCTGATATTCATGAACTGGATCACTCTAACCAGGTCAATCTACCTAGAGTGTCTGTTGTTATGCCTTTAAAGGGATTTGGAGAACACAATCTACATAACTGGAGAAGTCAGGTAAAGCAGTTCTGTTTTCTTGAAGTTGTTTCCCACATTTTCTTGTTTCTGCTTATTTTTCATCCTTGTTCAAGGAAAAGGAAATTGAGGAAAATCAGCGTGCCATTTGTCTTTATTATTTTCAGTTTCCTGTTCTCAGTGTTCTTTATCAGCCACAGGTTATATGATTTTTCTGATGTTGTTTGTTTCCTGGATCTCTAAACTCTTTGACGATGAGTGTTAGTTTTGTCTTCAAGATAAAGTTTACACATCTGGACTATATATTTAAAGAATTATCAGCTAAGACTGCTTCATTCTTTTTTTCCCTGTAATTTCCTTCATCAAGAAGATAAGTGCAATATATCTCTAATGATAATCTTATTTGGTTCAAATATTTGAGCTTTATTTATTGGTCCTTAGAAGCTATTCTCCTATGAGTGTTTTCTGCTATTACTGACTTGTGCATAAATGCAGATTACATCACTATATGGCGGTCCATTGGAATTCCTTTTTGTAGTGGAAAGTGAAGAAGACCCTGCTTATCATGCTGTATCTCGCTTGTTAGCTGATTTCAAGGTAGATTTGAAGGATTAATGTATTTTTGTGTTGAAAATACTGGTTATTCAGGATAACTAACAGATGATCTCGATTGTAACAAGTTGTGTGTTCATGGTTTATGCAGAGCATACGATGGTCCTATATTTCAAATTCATTATCTGTTCTAGAAGCTTATCTTTCTATTGAAGTTTACTACACTCTGTTTGCTTCTACTATTATATGAACTGCTTTCACCTTTCTGAGAATGATGGTGATTGCTTTCATTACCGAAGAATGTGTTCATATTCTTTGTAAATCTCTATGTCATTGGCATCGCTATCCTCGTACTTATATTGGCATCTGGAGTATTTTCCTAAACAGCCTCTTTCCTGACCCTTAATCATTTGTTACGCGGCAGGATGAAGTTGAAGCTAAAATTGTTGTTGCTGGTTTGTCAACAACATGTAGTCAGAAGATTCATAATCAGTTGGTACTTAGCAGCCTACTTCTTCTTTTAATTATTGCTTTGTATTTTAACCATCATTAGTAAACTTTTTCTTTTTTCCAAGTTTTAGTCTACTTCACTTAAAAGATTTAGTGAACATACTTTTTGATATTTTCATATCTAGGACTTTGTTATGACATGTTATCCTTTCTATTCTCGCTTCAAGAAGCATGCTAGCATTCTGATATATTTATAATTGTGTTCTTGTCAAGATTGGGGTGGAGCAAATGCACAAAGAGAGCAAGTACGTATTGTTTTTGGATGACGATGTTAGGCTGCATCCTGGGTCAATTGGAGCCCTCACTGCTGAGATGGAAAAGAATCCTGAGGTCTGGTTATTATTGTTGTGATGATACTTGCTGGTATATTGCTCAAAATTACTAAATAGATTTTATGATTTTAATATCTAGTAATGTCTGCAGATATATATTCAAACTGGATACCCTCTTGATCTGCCTTCTGGGAGCTTAGGAAGTTACTGCATCTATGAATATCATATGGTACAAAAACTTTTATTAGATTCCCTGATATTTCCCTTCATTATTATAGTCTTATGAACTCCGTGTAGAAGGTGCACATTTTGTTGTATCTTGCACTCCATTTTTTTTATGCTTTTCATCCTTCTGTAATCACTGTGCAGTTGTGGATCAATTTGGGGTTGTAATGGGGCCACACTTGGAGAGTGGATGAAAAAATATCTTTCTCAAGCGTCTTAGACTATAGAGAACATTTTCTTGAATCAAAGTTAGAGATCATGAGGAAATCTTGAATTACCAATCGTTTAAAAAGTTTGCAGGTTCATGTTTAAACTGCTTGTATTCAAGTTGCATTTGTCTTGGATGAGACATTTTCTATGAATAATAAGGTTCATGTTCCTCTTTTTCTCAGTCTCTATGTTGTTATTCTAGCTTTTACTTGAATTTGCTGGTGCAGTTATGTTTCCAGAAAATTGAATTGAAACTTTGAGCTATATTCTTGGGTATAATTGTGCTGGTGGTGTATACTGCAAATAACCTAACACGTGAACATGTGGACTTCTTTTGTTTACAGCCTTGTTCAATGGGTTTTGCCACTGGTGGGAAAACATTCTTTCTTTGGGGAGGATGCATGATGGTTGGTATTCAAGGCTGTACTTTTGATTTTGTCTAGAGGTTGAAATTTATCTAATTGTTTTAGTTTCTTTTCAGATGCATGCTAATGAGTTTAGATATGACCGCTATGGTGTGGTCTCGGGACTTCGCAATGGAGGATACTCTGATGATATGACTCTTGCAGCTATAGCTGGTAAATGAAATTGTTTGGCAATAGCAATCTCTGTCTTTGTCTCTTGCACTTTAATTTTTTCATGTGATAAGCCATCATTCTTTTTTACGTTTGACTTTGCAATCTCTTCCCAGGAGCTCACAAGAGGCTTATTACATCGCCCCCAGTTGCAGTCTTCCCACACCCTCTTGCTAGTGACCTAAGTTTCTCAAGGTCTGTGATTGTCACTTACTTAGACTAAATTGCACAGAATTTTATCTCAAATTGTCTTCTTGTACTTCTATTCTAGGTACTGGAATTACTTGAGGAAGCAAACATTTGTTTTGGAATCCTACATATCAAATGTTAACTGGTGGATGAATAAGGGATTGTTTGCAACTCACTGCTATTTGTCATGGGGTTTTGTTTGGCCATATCTTATGTCCATGACACATGTTGTAGCTGCACTATGCATATATATTCGAGGATATGCACAAGGCGAGACAGCCTTTATATCTAATGGTGAGTCCATTATGACTGGAGAACCGTTATTTTGGTTGGTTAGATGGAGCACTATTACATTATTCCTTTGCAGGTCAAAATTATAAAAAGGGCCATTATCCTGATAAAGTAAAGAATATTCATTCAAAACATTCATGTTGTCCTTGAGGACAGGTGCTCTTGACCCTATTTAAAATATTCACTTTTTAGTGGATTGGTAGGAAAGCATATCAGCTCTATCCCAATACATTGGAAAACCAGGCTTGCGCTTTTTTTTTTTTCAATAATCATGTTTGAAAGAAACTTTTCATTTTTTCAGTAAAAACATTGCAATTAGGATTATCCTTTATTCTCCACATTTTTCTAGGATTCAAGTGAGTAGATGTGATACTACCGTGAGTGGATTGGCAGTTGTGTTTCAAGACCCAATAATGTCTTCAGATACCTGAGTTAGCAAATGCTCTTTTCATCGTTTGTATGTTACTCATGTGTCCTTGATCATTTTCTACTTTGCTTTATCTTATGGTTTTGCATTTTCTGGCCAAAATGATAGAACTAGAGCTCAACTTTGATATCAATAATTTGCATCTTTTAAATTTGATTTCTTATGCTTAGAGCTTAGCAAACTACGTCCACAGGTTTGTTACTCGTCACCTGCCAAGCAATATGTACCTTTACAGAACTGTTCTCAATGTGGAACTTGACTAGGATAGAAGTTGAGCTGTGCAACATGCTATCCCCTGAGGCACCTCAATTATCATTAGCCACATATAACTGGGTCCTTGTGAGTATTTCACTTTACCTTTTTTTTTCCGAGTGTATATGGTAGCACTTCTTTGGAAGATCCATGTTTGATATCAAGATCCCTATTCCTGTTAAATTGTCCATGTATCTTGTATTTCCAGAAAAACTGTTATTTGTAATTGTAGTCACAACAATTGACTTATTTTATTGTTTTTAATGTTGAATGTGGGTTCCTTAAAATTAGGATAATAACTTTTATAAAAAAGCAATGCTCAAAAGGGGTCAGATAGAATACAAGTTTCACCTTTGGAATGAAATAATGGAAATAGGAGCAGAAATATGTTATGTTAGGCGTTTAAATATTATGATGATGACTTGGCACTTATCAAAAAAATATAATTTACATTGGCGCAGGTGTTCATAGCATTGCTGGTGGATAACTTTTTATATCCCGTATCTGCTGTCCGTTCACATTTTTCTCAGTCCATCAATTGGTCTGGTATAAGATACCACTTGAAGGGTGGGAAGATAAGCAAGGTATGTCAGTTTGGACCTTATGCCCAGTCATAGATATCCATATTGTATCTCCATCTAAAAACCGTGTATAATTTAGAAAAAGCTGTATCAAAACTCGTAACAGACAGTCTACCTTAATGGTTTGTATATAACATGAAGCACCGAATTGCACCGGGAGTAAGAGAGATCCGCATCATTTTCAGTGCTTTTAATAAATCATACGATCTTAGAACTACTTAGCAGCATCTATTTTGGTAAACAATTGTGCAGATTGAGAGAACACAGGATATGGGTCCTATCTACACAGACTTGGGAGGCAAACATTTAGGAAAGAAAGGAGCTCCTCCTAAAGCCACGTTCCTTGGCAGACTGATGAGAAGTTTGGATCAGTGGAGACAACCTAAGAAATATGACGTCTAGAGATGATGTTTTACAAGCTTGTCATTGTCTAGGCAGGCTATTAAGATTCAATGGGTAACTAGGATTCATTTTCTCGGTTGGATATATCTCTTGGAATAGGTTTTGCATTAGGGCATTGTTGATTGATTCAAGTGATTTAGGAATTTTAGTCTCAATTTATTCAATTTGATTCCTGGAGTCAACCCTCCTTACAACCAGGGTTGATTTTGTAATCTGCAACAATTCGTTCTGTAATTTACGCAGCTCTTTATAGTCCAAAATAGTCAAATGCGAGGTTGCAGTAGGGCATTGTTCATTCTCTGCAATTAAGAAATGGTTTAAGTACTTTTTTCAATTTTGGGATTAATTAAAATTGAGATTGCCTTTTTATCTGGATCACTTGAGTAGAATTCTAATTCTTTCTCAAAGGGCTCCATCAATATATATATAAATATGTGCTATTTTCTCAGCCGCATCATCTCCACTAATTTCTTAATCAAAAGCCACTAGTCTGTAAAATTCGTTTTTATATTCATCTTCAACTCCATTTGAAATTGTCAATGGTTGGATCAGTCGAAAGCAATTCAAGTAGTATCCTAATCACGAGCAGTTGCTACCAGCAATTCATTTCTTTGGTTTCATTACCATCGCACTTGAAAACAGGTTTCAGAATAATTGTACATACTGAAGTTAAAAAGATTGAAAATTAGAAACGAAACCATCAAGATACACGTCTGAAGCAATATTTATTTCCTGTCCTTCATATCCTGGTGTCGATTTCCTTTCAACCTACTGCCAAAAGTTAAATAAACACGAAGTATGCTAATGATACAAGACAATGTTGTTGCATGGAAAGCAGAAAACCTGACAGGAGACCTGGCCACTTTTGAGTAGAATTTCCTGAACAATTTCCTTAGCCAATGCCTGCAGTGACCTACTGCTGTAGATCTCCAATGTAGAAGTCATCAATCATATCGAAGACTCGGGTTGCATGCTGGGGCCTAAGAGACAAAATCGATTAGATCAGACCCACTGGAATGTATCTACCATAGCCACTAGTTTTCCTATATGCTGAGATTGAAGCCTGATAAACAGAGAGCTGACATTTTTTTGCCTTTTTTCTTTTGAGAAATATCACTCAATTGTAAGCAATTGGAACATTGCAATCTTGTCCATACAGTGATCAATCTTCGCAGAAACAAGAAACATATAAGTTCTTATGAACTTTATGCAGTCGGCTGACAGGTGCATACCCATAAAATCCTTCAGTTGAATCATCCCCAGCATGTGCTAGAATGGCATCACCACCTGGATGTTCTTCTACATAAGAAGTAACATCATAGACCTGTAGATAGAGAAAACAATGCTGGAGACATCGAGTATGAAACAAAGTAGATAATTCTTTTACATCATATCAGTATCACAGATAGTTCAAAGCACTGTATGGAAGATTAACTAAAACTAGTACCTTGTCCTTTATAATAATCCAGCAGTCGGTTCTCCTGTTATGCAATGTGACTTCAGCTTTACTGTAAGTTTTCGTTACCTAAGTGCAACAAGCAGTCCAGTAGAAATATCAGCGAGAGTTAATTAACAGTTTGCCGCAAATAATTATACAGGAATTAATTAAATCACCATATGGGAATAACAATAGATTGAATCCCACAAGGAAAACATATGGAAAATTGTAATGGTATCAGGTCTTAATTCTATGGTCCTAAGTCCATTCATCGATGACAAGGAGATGAAATGCTCTTAGGTAGGGCTTGAAATTTTTTTTCATTATCTATATCCTATTTCGATCGGGTCATAACCATGCAATAATCAACATATTAGATACAACAAATGCCAAGAAGAGTGCTGTAAGTCAAACAATTCAATCAACTTAATTCAAAGAGGAAAGATAGGTATAAGCATATAACAATGCTTAGTACCAAGCGAGCTGCTACAGTCCATAATTTCCAACGCAGAAGTATGCTTAACAAAATAATTTAATCAGATAGCTAAGAGAAAACTGAATACCCTTTTGACACCCTGCAACAAAGAGCATCTTAAAAGTATCACATCGAAATGAGGGAAAGGGTCAAATTTCTTTCATAATTTCCAAACTTCATAAACCATTCAGATCTCCAGGTCCAATTCTTAGTTACCTAAGCTTACAAGAAAGCAAGAGCCATCAGTCTATTTCATACACATACGAGAAGAAGCTTTGACTTTCAAGTTCTCTCAGCACTGAACATAACAACTCTGTGACAATGACTAGTGAAATTTAGAGCCTTTTAAGGGATGTTTTACAGGTTCCAAGTATTACACGCACCTGAACTCCGCCTGCATTAGAGGAAGCCTTTTCTGTGTGAGCTGCATTGAACATACTTATACTAGTCAGAAGCTGCAAACATGTCTCATTTTTCTAGGGTTCTGAAACTTTAAAGCGAACCAGTATATCAAATTGCTAAGGAAGAAACAAGAAAAGGAGAGCAGAAGTACCAAGTTTACGATATCGTGGGATTAGAAGAAGACCACCCAATAATACCCCCAATATCAGTGCCAGCGCAGCCAAAACCATGCTTCAAATTCTGCAAAAGATGTTCTTCTTTTTAAGTTTCCTTCCTTTTTCTGCAGAAACAAAACCAAGAAAACCACTTTATGATAATGTACTACGGACAAGCTTCAAATGAAACTGGAGTGAAGCATTCAGAAGAGCCATTCAAGAAAAGTTATCATCTTTCTTCCTCAAAACTTGCGGAAGTTAATTAAATAAATAGATCTATATCAGAGACGTAGAATGAGTCAACTGTTTGTAAGAAGAGTGCTCCCATAGGGGGAAAAAAAAAATCAACCGGGGTGTCATCAAAATCTGTGCTTGGAAGCTGACAAAGTTGGAGCAAATCCAGTGAGGTTTGTGGAAAAAAACTCTCCATTTACAAATGCGAAAGTGTAGACACTTGTAGATAGAGAGTAACGAAGCGTGAGTGACCTGTTTTTGATTTGGATTGGATGCCTTTTGTTAATCTTTTCTTCGATGTCGCCGAAGAAAATACAATACAAGCAACTGTTGAGTTGTAACTCAGATTTCTCTATTAATTAGATGCAAAACATAATTTTGGATTTGGATTAGAAGGCGAGTGATTGCAGAAAAGTTTTGGATTTTTACCAGGCCTTAAATGGACTCCAAAACGAGGTTGTAGTCTCAAGTATAGCCCAAATCCTTAATGATCCTTCCTAATCCTGAGTTTTATTAGTTGATTTGCAGCCCTAGTCTTTGAACCAATTGATAAAGCTATTATTTTGTTTCAGAGGATGCAGTAACCATTGTAATAGTAGACTTTCTCTGCACGAAATTCTTATTAGATTGATATTGTTGTAATATTGTAAAAGTTGATGATGCTTGAACCTTTTCATCATCATATTTATTTTCAGATTATTTTGCACGACAAAAGGCACGAGCCACCACCAATACCAATACCAATACCCATCTTTTTAACGTTTTAATCAACTTTCAAAAGCTATATTATCTCGTGGGAGGTGCTTTTTGTGGACCATTCCAAATGCAAATACGTACTCTCAAAGGAAAAAAAGAAACATAGGAAGTCCAGATCCTCTGTCCAATATTATGATGTCTTATTGTGTTTAATAAATCTCAGTCATTTATTTATGTGGGTTCCGCATGTGTTTTGCAAAATAAATAGCTGAGATTCCACGAGACAGAATAAGACAGAGTAATATTAGACAGAAGATCTGGACTCTAAGCGAGTTCAGATCTTCTATCAAATATTATGGTGTCTTATTGTGTCCAATAAATCTCAGTCATTTATTTATGTAAGTCCCGTATGAGTCTCGCGTGGATCCCGCAAAATAAATGACTGAAATTCCATGAGACAGAATAAAACAGAGTAATATTGGACAAAGGATCTGGATTCTACTTAAGTCGTCTACTTTTGTCACCTAACCTATGTATATATACATGCTCAAGATAGCTTCCGTCTCGAGTACATGCGACTTGAGATTAAAGAAAATAAGGCAGGTCAGACGGGATCAATACATCTGTGTCGGTTTTTGTGTATCATTGCGTGCTTCTCTCTATTTATTCGTATCTTATTAGAACAATCTAAGGTAAATTATTATACTAAGTATAATTATAGAAGAAATAAATATTACATCATATATTATCTCATGTTGTTTTTTTCTCTTTATACAAATATATATTATTATAGAAATTAGTTGTGAAGATATTTACCAAAGAATCTTATATCTCACTTTATCAATCTCATCAAAGTGCTTTAACATTTTAATACTTAATTTCTACTTAGATTTAAATAATTTAAATTTTTTACAAAATTTAAATCAATATTTTATTATATATGTACGTATGTACGTAATATGTATGTATGTATGTATGTATGTACGTATGTATGTATGCATGGATACATTAGTAAATTTAATGAAATATAAGTATCATTTCTTTATGAATTGTTATTTATCTCATATATTACATGTATAATATTTAACAATTTAATTATTACCATCATTATCTTTTCACTAAAGATTGATTTGATTATTCTTCAAGATAATAAGTTTCACAAGTTTCATAGTATGTAGCTTCATAATTTTCATTATGATTATTTAGCCATTACGGCATAAAATGATAGTCTCTCGTACCTAACTTTTTATTCTTGTTGCTTATGTTAAATCTCCTCTTATCCAACACATACAAACTATTTACATAAACTTGGATCAATTATTTTTACTCAACAATCTATTTATTGTCATATTTTCAGCATTATAATAATGTAAAATCCAATTTTAGTATAAAATATGTAAAATCAAAAATAAAAATATGCATCATATTTAGCATAGGCAAAAAAAAATCATGTAATCAAATTTTCTGCTAATAATAACTATTATCATACAATAGCAACAGGCTTTAATTATAGTCTATGCTTATGATTTTAATATCTAAATTGAGTGGGACAATTCCATTAACGTACTATACCTCTTAGTTCTATTTTTTGTAACCTTTTGTATCGTACTTTTATAGTGTTGGCATATATCTTACATATTAATATTAAAGTCTATAAGATATTAGTAAGTTCAAAATGTCATTACATTTTGTCATTTATATGATATTCACATATCTTTAAAACTTTATCACCATATCTTCAATAAAGATTAATGGCAAAATTGCATAATAGATGTACAATTTTCTTTTCTATCTTTGAGAACATTTCTCAAACCTAACTTATGTCTAAGAAATTAAGATCATTAATAATCAGTATCAGTTATATTAAATAAAGGTAAGTTAACTCATAAATAAATGTAAATGAAAGAAAATCAAGTAATTATATATAATGAAATCTAAATAAGAATAGAACTTTAATTATTTATTTAGTTACTCTGAGTATTTTATTTGAAATAATGGCCTCCACCACTATCATGGAAAGATTACTTTAATCTCTCTAATGGCCTAGCATCTCATTTAAATTTAGTTGATCTTGAGTCACTAAATAAACCAACTAAACTTAAATTAAGTAAATAACATCCTTATCAATCATATCTCATGTGACTCATAAATCTATTAGGAGACAACTATTGTCAAAACATATTTTGTATGTTATTCTTAACTCTTTCTCTAAATTCATATGATCATGAGTCTCTCATTCAAATTATACAAATTTAGCTTAGCAGGACCATTAATTTAAGAAAAACATATTTGGGTCAAAGGTACCTTGAATCACTCAATAAATCTTATAATAAATATAACTATACTTTTTTATTTAACAAATTGAAGATAACATTCATATTATCAACATATACTTAATATTTTAATGAGGGATTTAATTTCAATGGTCTCAACAAACAAAAAATTATATGTATAAATATCATAAAATAAAATATGCAATTTAATATGCACCAAAAATATATCAAGTGTACAAATAAGGTCATATAAGTTCTCATGCAATTATAATCAAATTATATGAATGACATAACCTCGCTTTATATGTATTCTAGTTATTAATCCACATAATTTAAAATAATATTTTTCAACTTCTTGGATAATTAATTAGATTAAACCATTTACTCCTAAATAATATAAATATAAATATAAATATAAATAAAATATTATTTAAAAACAAAATTTAAATTTAATTATAAACATTTCTAATTATCTTGACTCGTATAATAGAATTCAATATTTTTTTTAACAAATTACTTTGATTACTTATTATAATTTAGAAAAACTCTATTATCAAAATTTAACAACTGAAACATTGAAATCCAATTAAGAAACCATTTCTAATATAACTTTCCTTAATTAGAAAACTATCTTTTAATATTAAGGACAATCACTTTCAAGTTAAATAAAAATTTTAAATTTAATGAAGTAATTCCTTTAATGATGAGAGGGGCAATTTATGTACTAGTTAGGTTAAGATGGAGAATATTGCAACGAAAGTCTTTAAGGGGCTGATGGGTACACCTTAAATAGGAAGTACACGTAATCTCTCTTTGGTTATTAACGAGACAATCAACCAAGAAGCCAGGGAAGCACTAATTAGTCCAATTTTAGTGCTAGAAATTAAAAACACCTTGTTTAATTTGAATCCTTTTAAAACTCCTGGGCCAGACGATTTTAACACTTATTTCTTTCAAAAGACTTGGAAGACTTAAGGTGATTTGGTGGTGGAAGTAGTGCAGGAATTTTTTTTCACTCTCCTAATCTTCTTAAGGAAATCAACAGAACCTACATATGCCTCATCCAAAAATCCAAAACCTTAATAGCATAAAGGATTTTCACCCCATATCTTACCACAACACCATTTATAAACTCATTTCGAAGATAATTATGAACATATTGAAGAAATTCTTGGAGTCTATCATCAGTATTTCCCAAGGCACTTTTGTTTAGGGAAGGAGCATTGGGGATAACATCTTGCTTGTTCAAGAGTTGATGAGAGAGAAAACTTCCAAGAGGTCCATTAAGAGTTACTACATCAAGATTGATTTTTTTAAAGCTTTCGATACTATTAAATGGGAATTCATCATTGATTATCTTCAAACTTTTGGCCTCCCAGAAATTTTTATGGTATGGAAAAAAGAGTGCATTTCTTCAGCACATTTCAGCTTACTTATCAATGGAAGTTACTAAATTCTTCAAGAATTTTAAAGGTATTAGACAGGGGGATCTTGTTTCCCCTATGTATTCTTACTTGCCTTTGAGATTATCTCTAAAATGTTGGCAGTCTTTACCATTAAGAATCTAAAATTCAAATTTCACCATAATTGTGAAGTGCTAAAGCTAAGTCATTTAGCTTTTGCTGATGATTTACTTTTGGTGTATGGAGCTTATCCATATTCCTTAAATATTATGATGAGGATTCTCGAGGAGTTTAACAAGATGTTAGGTTTGACTATTAATTTCCTAAAAAGTTGTGTATATGTTTCTTCAGATATGCAAAATGCAGAGGAGTTAAGCAGATTGACAAAGCTTCATATTCATGTTCCTTGATTAAGATATTTGGGTATCCCGATTACCACAAACAAACCAAAATATGGGGATTGCTTGCCTTTAGTTGCAATGTACAAAACTAGGATAAATGCTTGGCAAAATAGGTGGTTGTCTTTTGCTAGAAGATTGTAGTTGATATCTGTGATATTGAGGAACGTTAGCACGTATTGGAGTGCTCATTTAGTGCTACCAAAGAAGGTTGTGAAGGAGATTTAGAAGTATATCAAGAAGTTTCTATAGGCTGGGAAAATTGGAAACTCAAGAGGAGTTAAGGTGAAATGAGATGAATTATGTCTCTCCAAGGAGGAAGGGAGTTTAGGGATTACACCACTTGTGTCTATGCAGAGAGTAATGCTCGTAAAGAGGATATGAAAGATATTTAAAGACAAGGAGACCCTATAGTCCAAATGGATTAATACTACTATATGAAGGAGAAGAGCTTCTAAAAATTGGATTAAACTAGATAAAACTCACGGAGTTTTAAGAAAATGTCAAGGTAGAGACATCAAATATACCACTAGATGAAGAAAATAATCAAAAATGGAGAATCAACATGGTTTTGGTTTAATAACTAGAGTGAGTTGATTGTGTTAATCAACAGGAATGATCTTAAACATTTGTTAATCAAAATTCCTATTTAAGTAAGAGTTAACTTAATAATTCTTAATGAAAGTTAGGATTGCAATTTTAAAGGGCTACTAACTTGATTAATGTATTACCTACCTTTTCTTCAGTTGGAAAGGAGGATAAAATTATTTGGATAGATACCAACTCTATGAAATTTACCAACAGATCATGCTACAAGTTGTTCAAGGTGATGCAACCCAGGGTACTTTGGTTTAAACTTATCTGGCAGAATTCCTTATCCCCTAAAGAAGCATTTATATGTTGTCTTATGGTAAAAGAAAAGCTCAAAATGGAAGCTAAATGGTGTGGAAGTGCCATGAATCTTAACACCAGCTGCAACTTATGTGGAATGGAACGTGTAACATCCCACTCCCGATGGGAAGGGTAGAATAGTAATTTGAAAGGGCTTAGAGTGTTTAGGATTGTTTCGAAATATTTATACGTATCCTTACACGTGAATAGTAAAATTTGCACATGAAAATGACTGTACATGCATTCATGACATTTCCCGGTATGTAATTGTGATGTTTGTACACTCAATTGTATGATATAGGTATGTAAGTTGGTTGTTTAATTGATGAATGATTGATGATTGGTGGGGTAAAATCTAATGAATGTAAAAAAAAGATATGCAAGATGATTTGAAGTGAAATTTGAGTAAGATGAGTGTAGAAAATGATGGATGAAGGGGGGTGTGTGTGCTGAAATTTTGTGGACCAATGTTTAAGGATAGGTTGTGAGTGAGTAATAGTTGATATGTGAAGTGAATTG
>JANZXV010000211.1:9672346-9691706 GCA_027576455.1 Erythroxylum roigii | reverse complement strand
TAATTACAATATTTTAATTAATTATATTGTAATTAATTAGTTATTTTATTTTATTTTAATTATTTATATTGTAATTAATTATATTTTAATTATTTAATTAATTATATTTTAATTAATTAGTATTACAAAAATTTAAAAAAAGAGCTACTTCTAGGAAATGAATTTCATTCCTCTACTAAATCGAAGGTATACAGGATTCTCCAAAAGTGGTATATCAAACTATTACCTCTATAATGATAATCAACAACCAACTATTCACTTTTCATTCCATACCTATTAACCCCTTCCTAAGCCCATCAACCAAGCACTCCCTGAGTTAGTTTAAATACGGAGTTGGATATTAGAGAACACTCAAGGGAGCATTGTAGAATAATTTTAAGAAAACAGCTAGTGTAAGCAACTAGTAAAAAGAAAATGAAAGATTGAGTGCAGAGAATACTACTATAATCACTCTCGATATTGAAATAAATCATAGTATTATGTTCACTTGACTAATTTTATGACTACTATCTCATTTGAAAGAAATTTGACATGTTGAAAATATATTTATGGATAGATAAGTCATTTTCTTGAACTCTTGAAACTTTATATTTAACTATAATTAATTGACGATTTATGGACATAAAGAAATCATGATTAGATAAAGACTTTAAAAATTTTAACTAAAGATAATTTCAAAAGATGATGATAATATCGAAATAATAACTTTAATTTCAAAATCAATTGAAAGAATAAGAGTGATGAAAAAGTTTGATTACTTTAATTTTCAAATCAACTCAAAGATTAAGAGTGATGAAAAATAGGAAAGGATGTGAAATGAGTCAAGTACTTTAATATTTAATTTAGGTAAAAGGAGAATGGCAAGCAGATAGATAATTCATAATTGCACAAAGTGTACTCCAACTAGCAGAGATGCTCCTGAAACAACCTACTTAATAATATTTCACAGGCCAATTTTACAAAGAATAGGCGATTTTAGCATCTTTTTTAATTAAGAAAACTTATATTCTCCAACATATGGCACCATCCCTGCATTTTCCATACCTGGAGAAAATCTTTTTTGATTGGCAATGCATGAAGGGTATCTCTTTTTCCTTGATACTTGAAGAATAAAGCTTGGAACAATACCAGATGAAAGTGCTGAAAAATAGAGAATACGATGCTTTCTCCTATTTCCTAGGCTTCTAATTAATATTCCGAATTGAAACACTTCTTAATCCAATATCTAGATAGTGCACGTGACTAATATGTGAGGAATAGAACACCAGAACTATAGGTATCTAATTGTCTGATTAATTTTCAAATATATTTTATTGTCAAATTGAACAACAATGATTGTCCTAAAGAATCACAATATCCTTCTAAATTAATTACACTCACTTCATCATGTAATCTCTAAGGATTAAGGCTATGTTTGGTTAGACGTAAGATTTTTAATGAAATGAAATTGAATGAAATGATTTATAATAGAATTGAATGTAAATGGATGTAATATTAGAAAATTATTGTTTGATAGGGATGAAAGAGTTCGTAATGTAATATGGAGAAATGTTATTTGGAAGAAGAATTTATAATATAATATAGTAAAATTTTGTTTATCATTCTACATTTCATCATAAACCCCTCAAATTAGAGATAATTTATTTTTACTGTTTAGAATAAAATGAGGTATAATGGGAAACCCTCATCTTTCATTCTAATCTATTATAAAGTCTCCTTCTAAACGATGGAATAATATTACATTTCATTTCATTTCATTATTAATCACCCAACTAAATATAGCCTAGTGACCAGTAATTGTTACTTAACATATGGAAAAATGTGAACAGAATTGCAGCTTTTGCTAAAGCCAATAAATGATTGTTGAATTGATTTAGCAAAATATAAATTTCTTTTGTGATATCATGCATTTATTTGAGAGCAATGGGTTATAGTTCCACATTTAATTGCTTGATAGATAAAATACTATAATTTAAAGCAAATAAAATAGTATTGGCTCTACCAGCAATAAATCATACCTACCGAGACATAATCATATATATCCTATGCATCATCTTGTATTTCGTAGTGTTGAACCTTGACCTCGTGTATTCATCTCAATAGGTTATGAAGTTTCTACAGCTAGCCAAAGTTGAAGTTTCCTATCGTGTGAAAGATTCCTGATTTAGAAAGAAACAAGGCATAGCAGTAGGTAACTCTCCATTAGGTATATGCCAATTACAAGTTGGTTTAGTTGTCTCTTCTTTAATTGTTTGTCTTGCTCTAAATTTATTTGTATTCCATGAAAATGGCATCCTAGCTAGGGGAAGGATCTGTCAAGGGCCCTTTGTGTATAATTAACTGTCCTAGATGCACAAATCATTGAACAAAGAACAAAAGAACACGGGGAAAAAGCAGGAAAGAAGAGATATCAGGGATCTTAGCTGATTCGATTGGAGGGTTCATAGGTTGGAGACTCGAGTGGATACAGCTATGGAGCTAGTGGGATGACAGAATGTATGATCTCTGAGTAAGAAAAATCACTAAATTAATATTGACCGGATCGAGAAGGCATATACTTTCCTGAATTCAATTATATTTGACTCCAACCTTTTTGCTTTTCATTTTCTCCTTAATATTTGAGCTGGCTTCATTTATCAAAAACCAAGGATAAAGTCTGTCACTTTAAATTATGTCTTAACAAAAATTTGAATAGTACATGAGTTGGAATTATAATTATATGTTGCATTTACCACCCACGTCACTCCCAAATATAGTTCACTTTAATGCATAATATTCATTATAGTTGCTACATAAATTTTTACATCTTTAACAAACTTGCATAATAAAGTCCACTTTCTAACTTGTTCAAAGTCGCTAAATTCACAATGTTAATGCTAAAATTCCTTCAGATGCACAGAAAATATTTTCGATCATCACAGATTATAATGTGTGTTAAAAATGATAGGCACCGTTTTCGGTGCCTACAAAAGTTGAAATAAATGTCAAGGATAGTTGGCCAAATGACCAGTCATCTCACACGTCTCTTGCCTATAAATAGGCAGGAGATGAAGAGAGCAAATATCTAGAAATCTCTTCTTCTATTAAATCCTACAAAAGTTTAGAGAGTATTTTTTCCTATTTAGTGAGAGAGTCAGTGTTTCTTTTTATAAAATAGAGAGAGGTTATACTCCTAAATTTCATAGTAAAATTCTTCTATCCTTGCCCGTATTTTTTATCCTAATTTAAGGGCTTTCTACATAAAATATGTATGTTAATTACTATTCCTTTAGTCCTATTTAGCTGTGAACCTGCTCTAATCCTCTTTATTTTTACAACAAATGGTATCAGTGTGAGGTGAAAAAATTACGACGAATTTTTTAGCATAATCCATTCAGAATTCTAGTGAGCACAGTGAAAGTTGGTGAACAGTAACTACAAAAGGTAACAACTATTCATGTATTTATTTTTGCATTAAACTTTACTATAATTCAAGTATACAATACTATACACGTGTACGGTATTATTCATACATAAGCATACGGTACTATTCACATTTATCAAACTATTCATACATACGGGTACTATTCATATATACGAGTACTATTCATGTGAAATAGTGGAAGCCAAAATTCTGTTCGTGATAGAAGCAATGACAGCAAAATTTGATATTGAAAAGTTCAATGGGAGTAATTTCTCATTGTGGAGTTGAAGATGAAAGCTATCTTGAGAACAGATAACTATTTATCAGCCATTGGGCAAAAGGCCGACAACATTTACAGATTATAATAAGTGGAATGAGATCGACGGGAATGCTATTGCAAATCTTCATCTGGCACTATCAGATGTGATGTTGTTAAGCATAGAGGAGAAGAAGACAGCAAAGAGATTTGGGATCATCTCACAAAATTGTATGAGGCCAAATCACCCCACAACAAAATTTTTCTGAAGAGGAAACTATACACTTTACGCATGGCGGAATCCACTTCGATGACAGAGCACGTAAATAATATAAATACTCTATTTTCCCAACTCACATCATTAGGGCACATAATAAAGATAAGTGAACTTGCGAAATTTCTACTTCAAAGTCTACAAGATTCGTATGTTTAACTCATCATCAATTTAACAAACAATACAGACACTATAGTCTTCAGCAATATTGCAGTTGCTATTTTGGAAGAAGAGAGTTGATGCAAAAGTAAGGAAGATAGGCTGGCAAATCCGCAACAAGCGGAGGCCTTGACAGTGTTGAGAGGAAGATCAATAGAATGTGGCCCAAGTGGGAGTCATAGTCATAGTAAACCAAAATCTAAGAGTAGAAGAATTTCAAGTGCTATAATTTTGGCAAAAAATGGCACCTGAAGAAGGATTGTTGGAATCTGAATAAGAAAGATTCTATTATTTAAGGAAATGTGGCAAATACTTCAGATGATGGAGGTGCAATGGTCTGTGAAGCGACAACAACTATTGGAGGTAAGAGAAGATTTGTTGATATATGGCTTCTCGATTCAGCAACTACTTTTCATATGACCTCTCGAAGAGAATGATTCCATCAATATGAATCTATCTCTAGAGGATCTGCGTACAACTGTAATGATCAAGCTCTGAAGATTGTTGATATCGGTACTATCAAGTTAAAAATATATGATGGGACAACTCAAATTATTGAAAAAAGTGTGACATGTGGAGGGCCTGAAGAAGAATTTTTTGTCTGTAGGATAACTGGATGATCTCAGTTTTAAATTTAAGATTCAAAACAAGATCATGAAAGTGATTAAAGGAGCGATGGTATTTATGAAAGCAAAGAAGATTGTTGCAAATCTGTACATGCCGAAGGGAGTAACTTTGCAAGAAGGAGAGGCATCTGTTACGGTGACTAGTTTAGATGACAAATCTACAATGACGTGGCATAAAAAGCTTGGACATATGTCAGAACAAGGAATGAATATACTTGTAGAGAAGAATCTACTTCCAGGTCTCATAAAGGTATCACTACCCTTCTGTGAGCATTGTATTGTGAGTAAGCAGCATCGATTGAAGTTCAACATATCAAAGTTCAGAAGTAAAGAAATTCTATAATTGATTCACTCTGATGTATAGCAAGCACCAGTTATATCTCTAGGAGGAGCAAATTTCTTTGTATCATTCATTGATGATTATTTGAGGAGATGTTGGGTGCTCCTAACAAGAGGAAGGGAGATGTGTTTTCAACTTTTAAATTTTACAAGGTGTGGGTGGAACTCAAATTTGGTAAGAAGATCAAGTGTTTGTGCTCAGATAATGGAGGCGAATATACTAGTAGGGAATTTGATGAATTCTGCAAGCAAGAAGGCATCAAACGATAGTGGATTATTCCAATCTCCATATATTTGGAAATCCTGCCTATGTGATGTTCAATGCCTAAGAATTTACGAAGTTGGATCCAAAATCTAGAAGATGTATTTTCTTGGGATATGCTAAAAGAGTAAAGGGGTATCGTCTGTGGAGTCCCACTGCTCACAAGATTGTTATCATCAAAGATGTTATTTTCTTGGAAGATAATGATCAAGAGCAAACAGAAGATGTTAGCACTTCAAAAAAGAATTTAGAGACTAAATCAGTACATGTGGAAAGGGAATTTGATCAAAATGATTCTTCTGAAACTACACCAAAGCACAAGGAGTAAGAACTAGTCGAATATGACGTTTCAGATACTCAGAGATCAACTCGCACAAGAAGAGCACCGAGCTAGCACTCATATTATATTATGAAGAGCAATATTGCATACTATCTTTTAACTGAGGACGGAGAGCTATCAACTCTTCATGAAGTAATGCATAGTTCAGATGCATCTCAGTGGATGGCAGCAATGCAGGAAGAAATTGAAGCTCTGCATAAGAATAAGATATGGGAGCTGGTATCACTGCCACAAGGAAGAAAGCCTATTGACAATAAATAGGTTTACAAGATCAAGCGGAGTGGTGACGATCAAATAGAGCTATATCGTGCTAAATTGGTGGTAAAAGGAAGGAACTAACTTAAATGAAATATTTTCTCTTGTAGTTCAACTCACTATAGTTCGAGTAATCTTAGCGATGTGTGCTACATTTGACTTACATCTTGAGCAGTTAGATGTGAAAACTGCATTTCTTCATGAAGATCTTGAAGAAGAAATTTATCTGTTCCAACCAGAAGGTTTTGAAGAAAAAGGAAAATAGAACTTGGTTTGCAGATTGAACAAATCTCTGTATGGTTTAAAGCAGGCACCGAGGTATTGGTATAAGATATTTGATTCCTTCATCGTGAGCCTTGGATACAGCAAACTGAATGCTGACCCTTGTGCATATTTCAAGAGCATTGAGAAAGATGATTTTATAATTTTACTATTATACGTGGATGACATGTTAGTTACAAGCTTCAACAATGATTGTATCAAATAACTTAAGGCACAGTTGGCTAGGGAATTTGAAATAAAGGACTTGGGACTAGCAAACAAGATTCTAAAGATGCAATTCACTGAGACATAAATAATAGGAAGATTTGGCTTTCTCAGAAGAATTATTTGAAGAAGATCTTGTAGTAATTCAATATGCAAGATTGTAAGTCAAATTATACCCTCTTCCTATTAATTTCAAGTTATCCTCAATTATAAATCCTAGCAATGAAGAAAAGAGGATGGAGATGTCTCGAGTACTATATGCATCAATAGTGGGAAGCTTAATGTTCAATATGATTTGTACAAGACTAGACGTTGCATATACAGTGGGAATAGTTAGTCGATACATGGTGAATCCTGATCGAGAGCATTGGAATACTGTTAAGAAGATTTTCAAATATATCAAGGGAGCCTCAGATGTTGCATTATGTTATGGAGGATCAGATTTTACTATCAAATGATATGTTGATACTGATTATGCAGGTGATCTTGATAAAAGTAAATTACTATAGGATATATTTTTACAATAGCTAAAGGGGTTGTGAGCTGAGTTTCAAAACTGCAGTCAGTTGTGGCTATGTCAACAACAGAAGCAGAATATGTGCCGGCCACACAAGTTAGTAAAGAAGTAGTGTGGTTGAAGTTGATGTTGGAAGAACTCGAATGCAAACAAAAGAACATTATTTTGTTTTGTGATAACCAAAATGCTTTGTATCTTACAAGGAATCCAACATTTCATTCAAAGACAAAACACATTCGAGTTCAATATCACTTCGTTTGTGAGAAAGTGGAAGAAGGAATGGTGGACATGTAGAAAATTCATATAATGGATAACTTGTCAGATTTTATGACAAGAGCAATTAATGATGACAAGTTTATGTGGTGTCGATCTTTGTGTGGCCTGGCAGAGACGTAAGCAATATGAAGCGACAGGGAAGAAAGAATAGTGTAAAGATCTAATTGACTCTCAATCAAATATTCAAGTGGGAGAATTGTCAAAAATAGTCGGCATCATTTTCGATGCCTACCAAAGTTGAAATAAAAGTCAAGGATAACTGGCCAAATGGCCAGCCATCCCACACGTATCTTGCCTATAAATAGGCAAGAGATTAAGAGAGCAAATATCTAGAAATCTCTTCTTTATTAAATCTCCACAAAAGTTTAGAGAGTGTTTTTTTTCCTATTTAGTGAAAAAATTAGTGTTTCTTTTTATAAAATAGAAAGAAGTTGTACTCCTAAATTTCATAGTGAAATTTTTCTATCTTTGCCTGTAATTTTTAGCCCAATTTAGAAATTTTTCACGTAAAATCTGTCTGTTTATTACTATTCTTTCAGTCATATTTAACTACGAACCTGCTCTAATATGGTTGAATTTTACAATAATGTGCAAATTGCGAATAGTCTTATGATCCTGATATTAGCTTTCAATCATTACGGAAACTTGATTGATCTAATACCGAAATATTGTAACGCGCAAACTGCTGAAATAAATATATTAACCCTTCTCAGTTAAGCTAATTACACAAACAAGATCAAAGTTAGAATATGCATCTGACTATTCTAATATAAACCACTTCAAAGTGTATGGAAAAGCCGACAAGCAAAGTCATGCTTTTGAAGGGAAACTCACATGATTCCGAATAAACAAACCAAAGCTATCAGTTAAAAGAACAAAACAAAGAGGAGGGGCCTTAAAACACCAATGGCCAATTGGACGGTGTACGGTCAAAATAATAATCTTTCGCTAAAAACAGTGAGGCAAATGTGGCTACACTTGCTACACTTGCTTGTGGCATTAGAAAGCAACCACTAGTTTAAAATAATACTAAATCAATATCTTTAACCAACCCACGAAAGGCCTATCATGACAACTTAAGGGTTGTTTCATGGGACGTGACTAAAACAGCAGCTCGTCGATATATATGTTCTCAGTTAAACCATTCTCTTTGAGCCCTGCTAGGCTGTGACCCTTTATGCAGCTACTATAGCTACTAAAGCTAGTTTCAAGGGTCTCTGCTAAAAGGTGCAAATTCAAGGTAGTTTAATTACTTCTCAAAAGATCAAGAACGAGATGAGTATTGAAGGAAGCAAATCTATAGCCACAATTTTCAGATATGCAGATTGGGTTGATATATTGCTTATGCTGTTGGGTACTGTTGGAGCTATTGGAGATGGTATGTCAACCAACTGGTTACTGGTATTTGCAAGCCGCCTAATGAATAGCTTGGGTTACGGTAAGTCCCAACAAAATCACGGGAATTTCATGGCTGAGGTCGAAAAGGTGAGCACTCTGACAGCCGGTGTACACACTCAAAAACAGTCCTTTTCTCTTCTACCTGTTTTTTCTTCAATAAATGATAAGTATCTCAGCATACATTTCTCGGTTTCTGTTTTGTCAACAGTGCAGTTTATACTTCGTCTACTTGGGATTAGCAGTCTTGGTGGTGGCTTTTATGGGTAAATCTCGGTTACCCATGACCATAAATCTGTACTCTCTACTAGCTAGTTTTGCTTCCTAAGGACAAGTAGTGCAAAACTGAATCTGTTGTGCTTTCTTTTTAGTTTAAAATGGCAGCCAAGAGTAAAGGATGGTGTGATAAGGAGACACCAGCAATAATCTAAGAAACCAGGTCATTTTGTAGAACTATGGGATGCCCTAAATTTGAGAAACTGCTTTTGCCTCATCTGAAAGTAACTCTGGATTAAGCTGTCCTGGAACAAAACTAAATAATATTTGCATAGATTGGGAAGCTATGAAATAGCTCCTATTTTACAGGCTAAATCATAGCTTGATCATGCTTGCAGAAGGTTACTGTTGGAGTAAAACCGGTGAGCGACAGGTTCTGAAGATCCGGTACAAGTACTTGGAAGCCATCCTTAGACAAGAAGTTGGGTTTTTCGATTCACAGGAAGCAACGACTTCAGAAATCGTCGACAGTATATCCAAAGATACATCTCTCATACAAGAAGTACTAAGTGAAAAGGTAAAGATTATGAGAAACACTGTCAGAGCCCAAGTCCGAGAATGTTTTGGATATCTGATATGAAACAGTTGTATCAGCAAAGAAATAATGCTTGGTTGAATTTGCAAAGCTCATTTCTTTCAAGTTTCGTCATTTACACCTCTGTCTGGTTATTTTCACCCTCTAGCTAAAATCGATTTGTGTCGCATATTGTTAATGTGAACTGTTTTATCTTGATCTAAAATCATTCGTTTTGATTATTTCTCAGGTGCCCATATTCTTGATGCACATGTCTGTGTTCATCTCCGGACTTGCATTTTCCACTTACTTCTCATGGAGATTGTCCCTGGTGGCCTTTCCAACTCTACTTCTCCTAATAATCCCAGGGATGATTTACGGAAAATACCTTCTCTACCTGTCCAAAAAGGCGCACAAGGAGCATGGCAAAGCAAACACCATAGTTGAGCAAGCTCTCAGCTCCATTAAAACTGTCTATTCATTCACTGCCGAGAAGACAGTTCTTGATAGATATTCAGCAATCTTGGAGAAAGCAACAAAACTGGGAATCAAGCAAGGCATAGCTAAAGGTGTTGCAGTTGGGAGCACAGGGCTTTCTTTTGCCATATGGGCTTTTCTGGCTTGGTATGGAAGTCATTTGGTGTTGTACAAAGGAGAAAGTGGAGGTCGAATTTATGCTGCTGGCATTTCCTTCATTTTGGGTGGACTGTACGTTTTCGTTGTTTCCTTCTCATTTCACTTTCACGTTCCAAATCATTCATATTCCATTAATTGCATTTAAGTGTAGAAAGAGCATGCAAAATTTTCTTTACCATATCTGCATATTTTGATAATTCACCATACAATACATGCTGAATTTCGCTACCTAACTTCCATTCTCGAACTTCATAAGCTCTTTACTTCTTTCTCCTTTCCTACTAAAGCAGTCCTCGAGAGAATTCCTTTTACTTGATTGCAATCATAGATTTTCTTTCCAGCTTTAATGATAAATGTGTTAGTATTTAATGATAAAGCTTACACGTGCCTTCAAAGTTCATTTACAGATATTGTCTCCTGATTCAGCTTTCTAGTCATGTCTAATTGAACACTTTATTCTAATTCCTTCCACTAAATTATCAAGTCCTTGCTAGATCTTTATTTCATGGGAACTAAATATAAAGTTAAGGTAACTGTGTCATTAATGTATCTTTTAGGGCTAATGTTTTTTTTTAATTAAAATAACTAGATTCTATTTTTCTATATTTGATTGTTTATATTTTAAATTTTATTATTTATTTTTATAATATTATTTAGCTTTTATACAATTAATTTGATTATATTTCTTTAAACATCTATTCATAATTAAAATTTAAATATTAAGTTATTTTAAATAAAAATGGATGAAAGAAGATCATATAATAGCTAAAAATATTATAGAAGAAAATAATAATTAAAGCAAAAAAATAGACTTTGATTATGGGTTGATTTTAAAACTGGTGTTTAGTAGCTTTTGAATGTAAAGTCCGGATCCTTTGTCCAATATTGTAGTGTTTTATTCTGTCCCATAAATCTCAGTCATTTATTTATATAGGTCTGGGATGGGTCCCACATAAATGAACGCGAAATCTGCATAAATAAATGACTGAAATTTATGAAACAAAATAAGACACTATAATATTGGACAGAGAATCCGCCCCTTAAATATATTGTGCATCTGTTCATTTCCCTGCATATCTGGAGAACTCGCGGGCTACCGGGCCATCTTTCTTCACCTCCAGAGAAACCAATCCTTATCTTAAAACTTTTTTGGAAATGCCAATATATCCTTGGATCCTCACTAGCAAAAATGCTCTAATTGAAGTGAAGGACTTCTTTTATCTAGTCTACTTAACTATAACAGTCATGAAACCTGCGTTGATCCAAGACATTCAAGTTACCAGTCGTTCATTAAAGTGTTGAATATGCAATATCATTTGTTTATGTTTTATAATTAAAAACTTTTGCATACAGAATTTTGAATTACCTTCACAATTATAATTGAATCCGATTCATTACTTTAATTGAAGAACATTATAACTTGCAATTATATTTATATTGGCATCGATGATGATTGTAATAGCATGCAATATAGTTTGTAATTAAAAATTACATTTATGTGTATACCTTTCTGAATTTAATGTGTTTATGTCATGTCGTTATAAGCTTTGCTCTTTTTTTGGTAATTAATTACACAAAAAAACTAAATGTTGAGGACTAATGTGTAATTTAAATATTATCCCTTTTATTTCTAATAAGCAACATTCCTATTTTTCTAATATGTAAATAGCAAAACTCTCTAAAAAATATTCATTTTCAATGTAATCACTGGTTTTAATCAAGATTAAATATATATGAATGTTATATGACATGCAGATCTCTTGGGATGGCACTTCCAGATTTGAAGTACTTCACAGAAGCTTCTGTAGCTGCCTCTCGTATATTCAACAGGATCGATCGAATTCCAAGAATCGATAGTGAGGATACAAACGGAGTGACACTTGATAAAATTAGAGGAGAAATAGATTTTGAACATGTCAACTTTACATATCCTTCTCGTCCAGATTGTACTGTTCTTAAAGACTTGACTTTAAAAGTTGAAGCAGGAAAAACTGTTGCCCTAGTTGGAGCAAGTGGAAGTGGAAAGTCTACTGCAATTGCTTTGGTTCAACGATTTTACGATGTAGAAGGTGGGACCGTGAAGATTGATGGTGTTGACATAAAAATACTTAACTTGAAATGGATGAGAAGTAAAATGGGACTCGTTAGCCAAGAGCATGCATTGTTTGGTACATCAATTAAAGAGAATATCATGTTTGGGAAGATTGGTGCCACTATGGAGGAAGTCACTACTGCAGCTATGGCTGCAAATGCTCACAACTTCGTCAGACAACTTCCAGAGGGATATGAAACAAAGGTAATTGAGCTCAACATGTACTCTTTATTTATCTCTATTATCATTGAATTTTATTATTTTATATTACTTGCTTAAATGTTTAAGCATATCTGCTCATCCATTTTCTTAAATTGTTTTTTTTTATAGGTTGGAGAACGAGGAGCATTCTTGTCAGGAGGACAAAAACAGCGAATTGCCATTGCTAGAGCGATCATTAAAAACCCTGTAATTCTCCTTCTTGACGAAGCGACAAGTGCTCTTGATTCTGAATCAGAAACACTAGTTCAAAATGCACTTGATCAAGCCTCTATGGGAAGGACAACATTGGTACGCTTTTTACCAAGATTCCTACTAAATTTAACCAGTGCTTAATTATAACTGCTGCAAAATTTTCCAATTACTAGGTGGTAGCTCACAAGCTGTCTACAGTTCGAAATGCAGACCTCATTGCAGTCATTAGCAACAGTTCCATCATTGAAATAGGTTCACATAATGATCTAATTAACAGGAAAGGTGGCCACTATGCAAAACTTGCTAAAATGCAGCGACAATTCAGTTGTGATGACCAAGAACTGAACAATTCTGACACACATATATCTTCAATAGCAAGAAGTAGCGCCGGGCAACTAAGTACAGGAAGATCAAGTCCAGGAATTTGTCCTTCACCATTAGCAGTTGCTAGTTCAAAGCCCAAATCTCACGTCCCTGCTCCTTCTTTCTATCAGCTCCTGTCTTTAAATGCACCAGAATGGAAGCAAGCCCTGATAGGAAGCCTCTCAGCTGTAGCATCTGGTGCCGTTCAACCTATCTATGCATTAACCATTGGTGGTATGATTGCAGCTTTCTTTGCTCCAAGCCATGATGAGATGCTCGCTCGAATACAAACTTACTCTTTAGTCTTTTGCTCACTATCCTTGATTTCAATGGTTTTGAATGTGGTTCAACACTACAATTTTGCTTATATGGGTGAGAAATTAACCAAGAGAATCAGGATGAGAATGTTGGAGAAGATATTGACATTCGAGGCTGCCTGGTTTGATGAAGAACATAATTCGAGCGGAGCCTTATGTTCAAGATTGAGCAATGAAGCCTCCATGGCTAAAACTCTTGTTGCAGACCGAGTTTCCTTGTTGGTTCAAACTACTTCTGGGGTGACGATTGCTATGATTATGGGATTAGTAGTGGCTTGGAAGCTAGCACTTCTTATGATTGCAGTTCAACCACTCACAATCCTATGTTTCTATACACGGAAGGTTTTGCTTTCTAGCCTTTCAACAAAATTTGTCAAGGCACAAAATCAAAGCACTCAAATTGCAGCTGAAGCAGTCTATAATCACAAGATTGTGACTTCATTCGGGAGTGTGGGAAAAGTACTTCAACTTTTTGATGATGCTCAAGACGAACCCAAAAAAGAGGTAAGAAGAAAAGCTTGGCTAGCAGGAATCGGTATGGGGTCTGCAAATTGTCTGACATTCATGTCATGGGCTCTAGATTTTTGGTATGGAGGTGTTCTAGTGAAGAAAGGAGAGATATCAGCAGGAGATGTGTTTAAAACATTTTTCATTTTAGTGAGCACTGGAAAGGTCATAGCTGAGGCTGGAAGCATGACTTCTGATTTAGCTAAAGGTTCAGCTGCCATTACATCTGTATTCCAGATTCTTGACCGCCAGTCCTTAATTCCAGCGTCTTACAATGTAAGTTATAGCAATTACCCGGATGTTGTATCTATCTTTGAATAATCATTAACAACAAGTCTTAATTATTTGTAGTATGAAGACAGTGAACATCAAACTAAACTAAAGAAAATTGAAGGAAGGATAGAGATGAAGAAGGTTGATTTTGCATACCCGAGTCGTCCAAACACGCTAGTGTTACGCCAATTTTGCTTGGAGGTGAATGAGGGAACAAGCATTGGTCTTGTCGGAAAAAGCGGATGTGGCAAATCAACAGTGATTGGACTGATTCAGAGATTTTATGATGTTGAGAAAGGGACATTAAAAGTAGATGGAGTGGATATAAGGGTACTAGATGTTCATAAGTACAGAAAGTACACTGCCCTTGTTAGCCAAGAACCAGTCATATATTCAGGTAGCATCCGTCAGAATATTGAATTTGGGAAGCTTGATGCTAGTGAAACTGAGGTGGTGGAAGCTGCCAGAGCTGCTAATGCTCATGAATTTATCTCGTAAGTAGGATGTCTATATTTGTGAATTTTTTATGATGATGCTTATAATAATAATAATAATTAAGTGGAAAATTTGGAATGTAGGTCAATGAAAGATGGGTATGAAACAGAATGTGGTGAAAGGGGGGTCCAGTTGTCTGGGGGACAAAAGCAAAGAATAGCAATTGCAAGAGCTATACTACGGAATCCAGTAATCCTACTACTAGATGAGGCAACGAGTGCACTTGACGTGCAATCAGAGCAAGTCGTACAAGAAGCCTTAGACAAGATTACGGTTCGAAGAACCACAATTGTGGTAGCTCATCGTCTTAACACGTTACAAAAACTCCATTCCATTGCCTTTGTTGAAGATGGAAAGATAGTAGAGAGAGGAACTTATGCTCAACTAAAGACAAAAAGAGGAGCCTTCTTTAATCTACTAAGCCACCACGCCTAAGACTAAGACGAGATCCACACTTGATATTAGAGCTCTCTATCTACTATAAATCAGATGAAATGTGACACTGAGAATGAGGTTAATCTCTAAGGCTAAGATCATGTCACTATTGGACCATAAGAAAAAAAAGTCTTGGATTAGAAATGGTGTACTAAATATTTAAGTGTGATAATATATTTTGGAGAGATATGTTACAATAAAAGGAGACATGTTAGACATATATGATTCATATAAGTCACATTTAAATAATTTATATTGAATTTTTAAATTTATAAGGGAAGTTACACAAATATTTTAATACTGAAAATATTTTTGTCCTTGTAACCAACTAGTAGTTAAAAATATAATAAGATTATCACTTATTTTTACTTAAATTTTATTAAATAAGAAAGAAGTACTAAATAATAAAATGAAATATTTTTTAAATTAAAGGACTAAAAATAATTACTATTCTTAGTAATTCAAAATTTTAAACGTATTAAATTATGATATTCTTTTACTCATTTAAATCAGATATTAGTTATAAAAATTATTCACTTTTAATGATGATACTAAATTATCTAATAAAAAAAGTCTTAGTAGCTTGAATTATATTAATATTAGATCATAAAATGACGTGATTTTTTAAATTATCAAATATTCTTTAATTTATATTAATAGAAAAGAAGGCAATATGATAATTTTTGAACACCTCCATTAAAATATTGTCCTATTTCATTAATTTTCAAATGATCTTATAAAGATTTGAAGTCTCACTAATCACTACAACATAAGGGACTTTTGGTTACGTTTTTCTTTGGCGATAATTTACCAATCGTCGCTATAAGTCCAACCTTTTGCGATGTTTTTGCATATCATCGCTAAAAGAATATATTTTGTGACTATTAATGAGAATCGTCGCAAAAGGAGCGACATTTTGCAATGACCTAAAAATTTCGTCACCAGATGACGAGCCTTTGGCGATAATTCTCTAAATTGTTGCAAAAAGTTTTGCTTTTAGTGACGAATTATGAAATTGTCACCAAAAGTTGATGATATATATTTTATATATTATGCATTTCTTAGGGAAATTTTGATGAATTTTTGTATATGATAGTATTCTCAAAAATAATAATGTTTAAAAAATAATTTTTTAATGCTAAGTGTATTTAATAATCTTAAGGTTAATTATAATTGACATTAATATGAATTTTCATATTTTTTTAATTTTGTTTCTTTATAAATTAGTTTAAATAGCTAATGCATTCTAAATCTATGGATTTATACACAAATGATTATTTAATGATGCCTATGGTATATAGTACTACACCTCCATTCGTATAAAAATTTCATGGAAAATATAATGGAGCATCTAAAACCTGTAAAATGTTTTCAAAATTTTATACATATTATTGAAAAACACATGGTGGGTAATTTAAAATTTGAAAAGTAACTATTGTTTGTACATAAAAAGATAGTCATACCTAAAATTTTAATGTTAGTAAGAACAAAATATCATAAATTTAAGTTGACTACCATTTTTAATAAGTTTTAATCATTAATACTTATTAAAAATAAAATAATAATACATATAAATATTGAAATATGGTAAGTGATATACTATAATGATATATGTAGAAAAGGTAAAGGGGTTCCTAATGTTTGGATTAGTAAGATCAAAATATCATAAATTTAAGTTGACTACTAATTTTAATCATTAATATTTATTAAAAATAAAATAATAATACATATAAATATTGAAATATGGTAAGTGATATAATATAATGATATATGTAGAAAAGGTATAGGGGTTCCTAACGTTTGGACTCCTAAGCAGGCTCTTTGCACGTTCCAAGCCATCAATTGAGATAGTTAAAGATTTTCCCTCAGGGTCTGGTTTATTGATACCCTCTTTCAATAACTTCTTTGCTTTAACTAAATTTGCAGAAGATACAGTGAATGATTTCCCAGATGTAGTATAGATGACGGTATTAGATGAGCCACACGTACCTTGTATTTCACCTAATAAACAAACAATATAGAACAATCAAAGCTAAATCAAACGGTATTAGGAACCCAAATTTGAACATATGCATGAACAACTGATAAACTCCATCATCTCACAATGAGCAAACATAGTTTTTGCAAGTAACCATCGTTCCAAAACAACAGATTTTTCTAATCCTGTACGAAACATAAGGATATCACCACCTCCTCCATTTCCATCTATATACATATAGTATATACAATCAAATGTTCATATAATAGCTTTCTAACATAAAATGAGATATAAATAATAAAGAAAGAGTGGTAGTTCGGATGATACTAAAAACCTTGAAGAAGAAGATCAACCATGGAAGATAAGAGGTGATTAGTATTTGATGAGAAAATTTGTTCTGCATCAATTTGCTCTTCGTTAGGGAAAATTTTGCCACATTCCTCTCAGCGAAGCTCATTTCTACTGTCAAAAACTAGTCACCATGTTGACATTCTGTGACGAATTAATGATAACAATTTTGTTATGAAAAGTCAATAGAAGACTTCTAATTTGAATGTTCCAACACTCTATCAATGTTAATTTTGTGATATATCAAGTGAAACTACTTCATATGATAAGGTTGAGAATGTTAAATGTGTATGGACTATGTTTAGGGGACGCTTAAACATCTCTTGCAATTCCGAAATATGATTGCTTCTATATACATAAACATCCCTTGCAAAATCCTCTAATGTAAATATTTATATAATTGTGATTTAGCTGTAATTTATCTTAATAATTAGCTGGTTAGTTTTGAGCTAGTCTATTATATATATGGTTTCATAAAATATGTTTTTAATAAATTGAAATGCATGTATATTAAAAGATGTGGTGTTTTAAGAATAAGAGTAGAAATATGTCGAACGGTTAAATTAGCATGCATTATGCACTTTTATAAAGTTTGATGATCAAATGATAAGACATCATGCAAAGTTGAAGTGATTTCAATTAAATTTTATGATTTTGAGCTATAAAAGATTGAAACACTGAAATCAATATGTATTTCCTTTGAAGCGTATTGTGTTATATTGGGATATTTCTTTAGAACTTGCCTAGAATATTTGAAGACCTAATCGATATATGCATATATAAGAATAAAAATGGCTATAAGAATTAAAAAAAAACTTTCATTGCTTTACAAGTGTTAACTTAAAAACCGACACCAATTCTATTTCCTTATTTGGCTCTTTTGATCCATAACCTTATTCTTTTATTTAATATATTACAATCCAAATTCTCTATTTAAACATCCTTACTTATTGTGTTATGGTTCAAAGAATTTTGGTTTATTGATATATGTATTCATAAAAAAAGTATAAAAAAAGAAAAAGTAAGAAAGGTAGCAACAAGAAAACTTAATATGATGCGAATTGTTCTTCATATGAAGTGAGTTGAATGAAATATTTGAACTTACATGTTTGTTACCTATATATGTTTTGATGCCTTGCTAATATTTCTAATTTTGACCATTTGACTTTTAATTGTTATGTCTAATCACAGCCTCATAACACGTTGAAATAAAGTCCTTATGATGGATACATGTGTATACTATAAGTGGTACAAATTTAGTGTAAAAGCAATCATATGGTAAATATGTACATAAACATCTATTGTAGAAGTAGCCTTGATTCTCTAACAGACCTTTCATCAAACAATTAGCAAGGTTTCCTCAAACAAGCATGGAAGGTGGAAAAAAATCGTTAACCTATACACATCCAATATAGAAACACAATTCACCATCTTCCAAACACAAACATAAAGAAGATCCCATACGCCATTTACAGAACAGAAAACCCACATAAACTCCAAAATGTAGCAAAAAAATAGAGTACAACAAGGAAGGTTCTTGGTAATAGAAAAGAAGAACAATACTTACCAACACAAGACACGACGCTTCTTTGACAGTGATGACCACAAAAGAGGAGACAACACTTCTTAGATGAATTACTTAGAGGAAATACAACGGCTAACATAAAAAGGAAGACAACTTCATTTTCTTGTTAATAACCTGCTAGAAAATGAAGTCGTTTGTTGTTAAGTTAAACATCATCATTTTCGATTAAGTTGGAAGTATACCATTTGGCGAGGATTCAAAAACCCGTCGCCAAATGGCATCCTTACCATTTGGCTTTACCTTTGGCTAACATAATTATATATAATATATAAATTATATCTAACAATAGAATTATGAGTAAAATATATTACATACGTAAAATATGAGAAAAATTATATATATGTAATATTTCATAAATCATTATACTAGTTACAATTATTATCTATATATTAATTACCATATATAAAATAATAATAGCAATTTAGTTAAAAAAAATAAACTGCAATATAGTAAAAAAATGGAAATTAATATTAATATTAATATCATACTCTTAAAAATAAAATTTAATATTATTCACAATCTACTGTAAATCTAAAAAT
>JANZXV010000211.1:9570316-9598343 GCA_027576455.1 Erythroxylum roigii | reverse complement strand
GCTCGCGATCGCGAGCTGGCCCTTTTTCACCAAGGCTCGCACTCGGGAGCTATCGCAGTCGCGAGGCTTCTGTTTTCTTCAGCTCGCGATCGCGAGCCGTTCACGATCGCGAGCCGGCTATATGTTCCTCGACTCGCAATCGAGCTACAGTGCTGCTTTAATTTTTGATTTTTTGAAAATTTTTCATTCTTTTGCTTATATCTTTTTCGTCCGACATTCAATTGAATTGGTTTTCGAAGCTTTGGATTCCTAAGACAATTATCTACATCCTCATGGGAAATTTATGAATTTTTGAGATTAAATTAAGGGTGATTGTTTTTAATAAAGTAAGTTGGGAAATTTTCTGAACATGGTTCAGTCTTCTGAGAAATTCTTGATCTGTGGAGATCCGATTGAATTGATTCTTGAGGCAAAATAAAATTGAGACATGGGGCTACAAGTCATATGAAGGAATTGAATTTCAATTTAGCCCCTAAGACTTTCAATTTCTGAATTGAAGTTTGGTTTAATGTTCAGTCTTGGATTAATAAGAGTTGAAAGTATTTTGGCCATAACTTCTTCATTTCTGAACCGAATTGAGAGTTTTTGGTGTCGTTAGAATCGTAATGCAATGAGGAACATTTCTCTAGAAGGAAGCGTTAGCAAATTCCTTCAATTTGATGAGTTGAAAAATGTCCTAAACTAATCATGATTTAGTGAATTTTGAGACTTTGATTTATTTTATGATTTTGAGGAATTAATTAACATGTTAATGTGAGTAATTAACATGTTCAATTGAGTAAAATCATATGGCATGGGTTGATTGGATTAAATTGTACTAAAGTTTAGAAATTAAAATGTGAGAAGTGCATAAGGGCAATTTTGGAAGTTTACTTAAGTTGTTAAGATTTTAGGCTTAAATGGAAGGGCAAATGGGTCTTTTAGCATTCATTAAAGGGGCAAAACATGGGCTGTCGTTTAAGAGGGAAATAATGCACGACAATGAGGAGAAAAGAAACAAAAGAAAAGAAAGAAAAGAGAGCGAGAGAGGTTTCGGTAATGGAGAAAGAAGAGAAAAGACTAGGGTTTCGGATTTTTAGGTTTTCAAGCAGGATTTTGGTGTTGTTTCAAGAGGGAAAAAGGTGGAGGAGGAAGAGAGTTCCATGATGAGCCAAGAAATTTCCGAAAATGGTGAAGATTGATGTAAGATCGAGTTTTTGACTTATTAATTTTTGAAAGATTTTAGTCCATATGGCTTAAGATAGGTATGGGTTTGTGTTTCCTAAGCTCAATTTTAGTGTTTATGCTTTATATGATGTTGAATTTGGGTGATTATGGTTTAGGAGATTGTAAGTTGGAGGAAAGAAGGAAGAAATGGAGAAATTGATGCTTGGGACAAAGTTCTAGCATGAAAATGAGGTGGGTAATGTGTTTATATTTTGAATTATAAGCTAAGTATGTGATTTTGAAAAATCAAGAAGCAAAATGTTTATAAATTATTGTTTATGAAAATGTTTGAAAATTTTGATTTTCGTAGGATTAAATTCCTTACTTTCGAAATGATTTTAAGAAATTTCAAGACTTGTGAAATTCATTATTTTCGAATTATTTGAAAAAAAATTGATAAGGCTGCTATGATTTAAGAAATTGTATTGATTTGTACGAGTTTGAATGAAATGAAAAAGAAGAAAAAAAATTTCATCGATTCGGATAGGTTTAGTCTAAGGTTTCCAACGCGATAGTTTTCTATGTTCACGCTTCAGATGTCGGATCCGCTTTGATTTGTCTCCGCTTTATGTTTTGATTGATCAGCTAGTTTGATCCGATTTGCTTTCGGTTTGCATTTTTGTCCTTCAGTTTCGCCTCATGTATCCGCTTCGGATTCTTTCGATTTATGATTCCGAGAATTCGATTCCGTTTTCGATGTTCGTATCTGATTTGGGTTTCGTACTTGTTTCATCCGTTCTTTTGCTCCAGTTTTTGTTTCCATTTTTGTTTTTGTTCTTCCGATCCGATTTGTTTTCCGTTCTTTCGGAAGTAATTTCTTTCTTCTTTCGCTTTTCAGTCGTTCTTACGTTTCTGCCACTTCGTTTTCGATTCCGTTATTTGTTTTTCAGGTTAGGATCCGGTTCTGAGATCGGGTCCCAACAGTTACCCCTCAACATAATGTTGTAACAGAGCGAAAGAACCATCACTTATTAGAAGTTGCCTGTGTTGGGCCCCGAATTTTTTTATTTATATTCTTTATTTTGATTTAATTGTTTTATTACTTTTTTAGTTAGTTGAGTCTTTAAATTAGCAAGGATGAATTGGGGAATTGAATGGAAATTGGAAATTAGAAATTTGATTGAAGTGTTAGAATTAAGTTAGGTGGTGTTATGGCTTAAGGTGTTGAGACATAAAAGACAAAACAAGGGCAAAAGGGGAAAGTCCTTGTAAGTGAAGGGCACAATAGGAAGGAATAGGCTTTTGGTGTGTTAAATTAAAAGAAGGAGGAAGTAGTTGTCGTAGAACATAAAGAAGAAGAATAAAAATGTTAAAAAGAGAAGAAGATAGGAGGGAAGATCGTGGAAGCTTGAAAGGAAGAAGAAAGAAGAAGAAAAAGAAGAGGATTTTAACTTGTTGGAGGTAAGTTCTCATCTTTCTTATGCTAGATTTCAAAAATAGGATTAAGTAGAGGTTAGGGTTTGTGTTGGAAATGAAGGAAGAAAGAAGAGAAAGATGAAATCAAATGGATTTTGGGATTTCTAAGTTAAGGATTTGGTTTTCTAGCCTAGATGGGCTAGGAGTAGGTTAGGTTTAATTTTAATTTTAGCATTTCTTTGATTCTTGATTTTATGAACTTTCCTTTGAATGTATGGATTAAATAGAAATTGGTTTAATTGAAGGGAACCAAAGAAACCTCACTCAAGAGAGAGAGGAAGGGCAATCTTGAGCTTGGATTTCGATATTTAGGTGGGTAATATTTTTATAGTTGTTGTGTGATGGGCAAATGCCCTATGTGTGTGTATTTGTTTAAATTGCATAAATGTTGAATTGTGGTGAATATTTGAAAATGTATGATGAAATAGGATATGTTTTCTTCGAAATAAATGAGAAATATGAAAATATGAGAATTTGATAAAATGAAAGAAGCATGAGAATGCAAATTTGCGTTTGACTAATTTGGGCATAAATTTGTTTGTGATTGGGCAAAAGAGAAACTCGTTTCGTTAGTCACGTGCACGTTGACCTATAGCCTTTTCCCGGATGCCTGCTTGAGTCCACGATATCCTGAGAAATCGGACTCGTTTTGTTCACGGTGTAAACCGTTTTGTTCCACGGAATCTCTCTAGCCATTTGTTATGCATTTCATTATGACTTTGTTGAGTATGATGCATAATAAAGTGTTATGATTGATAGAAGATTTCATGATATGTTTTATCTGATAAATTTTGGTTAATTATGAATTATGTGATGAATTTGCGAATGAATTGGATTGGTTGATACATGTGTATTTATGCTTGTTGTATGGCTCATTACCGATGGATATAAACATATTAACCACTGAGCCGAGTTGCTCACCCCACTTTCCCTCCTTAGGTACAAAACAGGACGAGCGCTAAACCTTGCAAGGCATCGGAAAACTCCAAGATATTAGATACTTTTGTACTAAGTTAGTGACTAGCCTTTTGGATAGCTTTACAAGTATATCAAACATTGAGCATCTCATGTATTTTGTATCTTGTGCTTAGTTCATGATGGATATGTTGATATGTAATTAAAGCTATGCATGAACATTCATTTTGATTTGAAATGAGAATGAGAATTCAAGTATCCTCCTTTTGTGTATGATTGTGTTACTTTATAGATAGTGTATGAGATTGTGTTTGAATTTTGTGAAAGAGGAATGTGTATGCGCCTATTCTTCATTGTTGAGTTTGAAATTGGTTATTTGTTATGGAATAGCATGTTGGAGATTTGAAGGGTGTATGAGATGAATTGGTTGAGTTGGAGCTCAAAAGTACCGAAAAGTACTAGGTAGTGGGTGAATATGAAGGGAATTGGGTTTAGCAACCTTTCCTAGGTGTAAGAATGGTGTGCAGAAATTCAATGAAAAAACTGTATTGATCTAGATAGAGTCAGCCAAAGTTGTCTTAATGAAAGTTGTAGCTTATATTTCTAGCTTTCTAACGCTATAAAGTATGACATTTTTTGATATCGGAGCTGAAAGTTATGATCGATTGAAGTCTTGATGTTGTTTATGATGAATTTTCGGGACAGTCACTTTGATTGAAAATTTGACCCTTATAGAGGTGGAAATTGCTCTTAAGATCTTCATTAAAGTTGTAGTTTGTCTTTTTATCTTTCTGTTGATATAAAGTATGGAATTTTTGGGCAATGGAGTAGGAAGATATGATTTTTAGAATTTATGATGTTGTTCAGGATGAGCTTGTCGACCAGTCACTTTTGTGTGAACTTTTGACCTCTTTAGAGACCGAAATTATTTTCAAGTCCTTCATGAAAGTTGTAGAGCTTTCTTTTAGCTTTCCATTGATACCAAATTTGCAAAATTTGGAGTTCTGGGTCGAAAGTTATGAATTTTAGAACTTAGAAAGTAGGAAGAGGGGTGTTGCGCTGGCGTGTGCCTCGCGAGCGCTAGCGTGCCCACCTTGCAAGCGCCTGCCGCGCACCGCGCGACCGATTTTTGATTTTTCCTCCTCGATCCGACCCCTCTCCATTCTTTTGGCCATAACTTTTTCGTCCGACTTCCGATTGACCTGATTTTTGAAGCGTTGGATTCCTAAGACATTCCTCTACCTCTACATAAAAATTTTATAGCTTTTGATATTAATTTGAAAAATATGGATTGAATCAAAGTGAGAGGATCGATTAAAAGAGTATGAGTTGGATTTTTTTTTGAACATGTTTCAGTATTTTGGCGATATCTTGATTTTTAGAGCTCCGATTGAGTTGATTTTTGTTTCAAATTAAACTAGAGACATGGAGCTACAACTTATCTGAAGGAATTAAATTTCAATTTAGGCCCTAAGACTTTCAAGTTCTGGAGTGAATTCGGGTGTAGTATTCAGTCTTGGCTTAATTTTATCCCGAAAGTGTTTTGGCCATAACTTCTTCATTCCTAAACCAAATTGAGCGTTTTTGGTGTCGTTAGAAACGTAAAGCGATGGGGAACAAATGTTTTGAAGAAGCTGGTCTGCAATTCCAAATGGAAGTTCCCCAATTATGCTCAGTAAGTTATAAGAAATGAGTCCTCCATGCTTTTATGATTCCGAATGTTGGACTTCGAAAACAGGGTCCAGCATTTTCAATATTGCCTTGATGATATATTTGTTATTGATGACATATTCTGCTAACTGTTGCTAAAATGTTGTTGAACTTGTGAAGTTTAAATTTATGATATACAAACGATAAGCTCCTTCCTTTAGAAGTCAGGCTCCTTCTAATGATAACTATAAGAACATATAAAGTTTATAGTTATCTTTCGAAATCCTTTATTATTTTTTAATTTTGAAAATATGTCTATTATTGTTTGTTATCATGAAAAAGTGGGAGATTGTTAGCTAAAGCTTTATAGTTAATGATTTTGATAATAACTTTATAATATTTCAAATTTTAAATTGGATTTACTTCCTTATATCAGCAACGATATAATTCTTAAAAAGAAATAAAATAAGATAATTGCTTCCTTTCTTGTAGGGACCCTCTTTAGGAACTTACCTAATTAGAAATAGTTCTATGACATCTGCAAGGATCTTCCCAATTCGAATAATTAGCTCTAGAAGCCTTGACAGAATGTTTATCTTAATGTCTGAATATCGAAGATTTTAGCATAGATGATATCAAAAATTAAGCAATGGCTAGTTCAAAAAATGTCTACTTAAGGAAGAGCCATTGCATTTGTGATAGACAGAAGACTTGCGAAATAATTTAGTAGCATCAATATTCTTGAAAGTCACGTCTATATCAAACTCCTCGTGCTTTAGAAAGTGAAATTATTCTATTAAGAAATATTGTTAAACCTTTATACATTTCTTGTTGAGAGCTTGTAGAGGTTTGTTAAACATTATGAGTGTGAAAGATTGAAGAACATTGAAAAATATGTACTTGTGAGCTTAGAGAGGCTCGTGAAAATTTACTACTTAGGGTTTATACCGAAATACTCAAGTTGAATACTTAGGAACTAAACGTAGGCTTCGTTACAAGCTGAACCAGTATAAATTGATTGTATCACTCTCTCTCTTAACTTTTAAATTTTCGCATTATGTTGTTTGTGTTTTCAACTTGCAAGAGGCTCATTCGTTTTTTTCAATAGGCTCCTTTTGTTTTAAATCACAAGAGGTTCCTTTCGTTTTTAAAATAATTAATAGGCTTCTATCGATTATCATACTCCTTTCATTTTGAGCATTAACAACCTCCTATCGATTAATAAATTCCTTTCTTTTTGAGGGTTAGCAAACTCCTATCAATTAACATACTCATTTTCTTTTTGAGCGTTAATAGGCTCCTTTCAATTAGCAGGATCCTTTTGGTTTCAACATTAACAAGATCTTCTCGAAACTTGATAGGACCATTTTATTTATAGACTTATTTTGTTTAGACGGATATTATCAAGTATCTTGCAAAAATATTTTTACACACAATTTACCCCCTCCCTTTTGTGCTTGTTTGCTTTATTAGAAAGCCCTTTACCTTATGTGCAGTATCAAATGGTGGAATTCTCCCTTAATTTCATAGGGAAAAGTTTTGTAAAACCATATCAAAATTTGATGGTTTTTACCATTCCATTACTTTAGCCAGTCTAAATATTTGATTTCATCCTCATCAACAGTTCTAATGGGTTAAGGAATTCTACCAGTTATATAATCTTAAAGAAGATGACCTTTTAGAAGGCTACACATCTCTTATAACCACATAGTATAGTTAATACTATATAAAAAAAAATGATAGTGATGGGTTTCAAGATAGAATGAGAGACATGCTTAGAATTTTCAAAAGCCATTGAGGTATATAAAACGAACAAACTAGGATAATACATTAAAAATAAAAGTTAAAACTTTAAGCTACAGACATAATATAAAGAAACTGACTGCAAAAATGAGTTCTGAAGGCCTAAAGTTCCTAAAAACCAATCTTAGAATTTGAACTTTTGATATGGATAACACTAAACTAAGTTGGTTAAAGAAATCAAATCAATTCAACTTAAAGAAATTGACTAAAAGGAGTAGCAGCATTTAACTTGCGTATAAGGGCCCGTTTGACAGCCAATCAAATTTTGGCAACTAGGGTTTGAATCATTTGCTGATGAAAAACATAATGTTACTAATAGTTGCTATTCTAGCATAGACTTGCTTAATCGAATCTAGATCTTCTATCTAATATTATTCTGCCTTGTTTTGTCTCATAGAATCTCAGCTATTTATTTTACAGGACCTACGTGGGATTCATGCAGGATCCACATAAATACATGGTTGAGATTTATTGGACAAAATAAAATATTATAATATTGAACAAAAGATCTAGACTCTACTTAATCAGTTGTGATGCTAACTATTTGGATAGTTATTGTACCTTTGTACTTGTGTTAATAAATCTTCTTTATTTTCTATATAAACAAAACATAATGGTAGCCACGAGGGTCAAAAAAGGGACAAAGATGCTCAAATAGTAAAATGTAGGGACACGTGCAATCTCTGTCATCCGATCTATTCAGTTGAGGTTCCGCAGCCAAAGTGTCCGACCGACTCTTACAACTTTTTTGCATTGTTAGTAATTATTTATAAATATTGTAATTTGTGTGTGGGGATGGGACTGGAGAAATTTAATTTTAATACATAACATAACCTCTAAGAATCTGCACATTTGGAGAGCATAAGGAAAACTTGAGGCACAGTTATGGAGAACAAAAACGATGCGGAGGATGTGACCAACAAAGTCTCTGTTCTGAATTGCATCGATCTCTCTAACCCGGACATTCACCAATCGGTTTCTCTGCTTAAGCAGGTTTCCTTTTTCCGTTCTTATTTACGTAATTTATTTTAATTTTAAGGTGGGATTGATTGCTGTTGCCGCTTCAAATTTAATGCCAAGAAATGTTGATGGATTGTTCAGGCATGCTTGGATTGCGGCTTCTTTTACGTGGTAAATCATGGGATAAGCCAGGAGTTCATGGACGACGTTTTCGCGGGAAGCAGGAAGTTCTTCGAGTTGCCACTAACTGAGAAAATGAAGGCTTTAAGGAACGAGAAGCATCGTGGATATACCCCTGTTTTAGACGAGCTGCTTGATCCCGATAATCAAGTCCATGGTTCAAGTTCATCTCTTTTCCTCTTCTTTTTCTGTTAAAATGTCTGCTTTTCCTTAGATAGCGACTAATTGGTGTATATGGTTAGTAGGAGATTACAAGGAGGGATATTATATTGGAGTTGAAGTTCCTGAAGGTGATGCTGATGCTGACAAGCCTTTTTACGGACCCAATGTTTGGCCTTCAGGTGGTATACGCACGTTCTTACAACATACTTCACTTTTTCTCCGTTATTTCTGTAGTTTTTACTTCTGGGTTGACGCTGTTTTCTAGATATTTTACCTGGTTGGAGGGAAACTATGGAACAGTTCCATCAAAAAGCACTGTAAGCTTTCTGATATCTTCTGCTTACTTCTTTACTCTTGGAGTTTTATGATGCTTTGAAATTCTTGCTAATTTTGTATTGCATGCTATGTGCGCTATTATTTCATAACCTCCGATTCTCTTTTGGTTGTTTTCTACATGCAGAGAAGTAGCAAGAGCAGTTGCTAGGATCATAGCACTTGCACTTGACCTCGAAGCTGATTTCTTTGATAAGCCAGCTATGCTTGGCCACCCAATAGCAGTTATGCGGTTGCTTCACTATGGAGGTTGTATTTTCAACTCTTGGTTGTAGAACGTCCTAACAAATTTCGGGCTATTGTCTAACCAAAAATTTTTGTGGGGAGACGGCTTTTAGGTCAGATTTCTGATCCTTCAAAGGGAATATATGGAGCTGGAGCACATTCTGACTATGGCTTGATCACTCTCTTAGCCACGGATGATGTCTTTGGCCTCCAAGTATCTAATTAGCTTGTTTAGTTCCTTTTTATTTTCATTATTTTCCTACTGTAGCTTCATTACTTGTGCAATTGTTATGATGTTCCTGCAGATCTGCAAGGATAAGGATGCCCAACCTCAAGTATGGGAGTATATTCAACCTGTGAAAGGGTGAGCCTGTATAGGACTCTAGTGGATTGAAATACTCTTGGTTTAGAAATTGACCTATCCTCCTAGCTCTAGATTTGCATGTGCAAGTGATGCATTATATTCCATGATTACTAAAAGTGCAAAATTCATCCATCAGCATTACTTATGCGGGCCTGATAAATTATATATCTTCCCCATTGTCAGGTTAGTGACTGCAGATATCAAGGCCATCTTTTCAGGATTTAGAATAATTAAACCTAACTAGTCAGTTGGAACATAAATTCTTGTTTTTCAGTTAGCCCTGATATCAGCATCTATCCTGATTTCCTTTGTAATAGAGGAAACAAAAAGATTGATTTGGTGAGCATGAAAATTAAGGAATGCTTTTTTTTTGGGGGGGAAGAAAATTAAGGAACACTTTTAGTTTATCCAGTATTAGTATATTCTTTTATTTTTAGCAGCTGATAAGACTGTCTAATATAAATCATACACTGTTTCATTGTAATATTATATATGTAGAGACAATTGTTGAACATATGTAGTTTAGAGGACATTTATTATTTGAGTGATTATAATATAGTTGTCTCTCCGGCTCATGTTAAGCAGAGCATTCGTAGTTAATCTTGGTGACATGCTGGAGCGCTGGAGCAACTGTATATTCAAGTAACCTCCATTCTACTTAATCTGAAATTAAATGCAGTTTTTTTTTTTCAATCTGGGTATTTTATGGTTGGATTGAAAGAGACCTTCAACGGTCAGCCAGTGAAATTCAGTTTGATTTATAACTGTAGTACTTATGACAGTGCTCTTGCTGATTTGCTTTAATTTTCATTTGAGTGGTGATATATGGTTGTTTGATAAATTGATATGTGATATAATCCTCCTCATTCAACAAGAACCTCAAAGTTCGTTCTGTTTTATCAAACAGGTCAACACTGCACAGAGTTTTAGGGAATGGTCAAGATCGATACTCTGTAGGTCATCTATTTTGTTTTCCTTCTCCTTTCAGGCTTAGAGTTCTTTGATAACTGTTTTGGATTTGCAGTTGTATGGGGATATTCATAATATTTCCATAGCAGTAATCCTTTTTCATACCTGATGCCTCAAACTCTTATGCTTAGCATGCTTAAGAATATCGCTTAACCATATTTAACTTGCATTTTTCTGATTGCAGATCGCATATTTTGTGGAACCCAGCCATGATTGTCTTGTTGAATGCTTGCCAACTTGCAAATCAGAGAAGAATCCTCCCAAGTAAGTAGAAGGAACTGCCATGGAACTAGTACTGAAAATCCACATACAATCATGAGTTCTGGACTGTAGGCAACCTTAATTTGTATCAATTTATGAGCTGAGAAGTAACACAATTACAGTCTTTAGAAGATTCATCTGTTGGTGTAATATTCGTGTGTGTATGTATATATATATATTAATTTATAGGTAGGTCAGGTTAAGTGGGTTTATCAGCTGTGTTCAAAATGCTAAAATAAGGCTCTGTGATCATATTATTGCATGCTTTTTGGTCTGATCATATTGCACTCAGGTTGCAGGAGATAATTCATTTGTCATGATAAATCCCCATGTTGGGTTGATCAGAATTATGGAGGAATAAATTCATTTATATGCAACTTCTGTTGCACTTACTTTTAAATTTTTGGCCTTTATCTGGTTACATAGGTTCCCACCAATCAAGTGTAGCACTTACTTGAGCCAGCGGTATAAGGACACTCATGCTGACCTTAGTGTGTACAAAAGAAGTCCAACTTGAGGTTCTAAAGAAAGTGCCGTATTGACTGATACCTGCCTGATTTGATCGCCACAAAGACTTGCGTGAGGAAGATGAATACACTAAAGGTGGGTGTTCTTGTGCGTGCACTCTCAGCATCTCTTCTCAATAGATCTCATTAATTCTCAGTTTACGGTTCCACAGTCCTTCAACCCAAAACTTTTACTCATCTGATTCGTCAATAAAGATGCAAATGGATGCTCATAAAACAGGAGACACAGAATAAGAATAACAGATACAGATGATCTGAAAACAAGAGAGTTGTTACCTCCCACTCTCAATCGCAGCTTCTGATTTATTACAGTATTTGCATTCGTTATTTGTAAGTGAAATTAGATGGTTTGTTTTGTCGCAACGTTGGGGCAACGAATCGCTGCATATTGCACGCTTACATGATTTATGAATGACAAGGTGACGAGACGCTTACATGATTTATGAATGACAAGGTGACGAGAGGAGACCATCTTACAAGCGCAATGATACGTATTTTTATTTGTGGTAAAAACAAAGGACAACAGAGTATAAGAAAAACTCCCAGAACATTTGATATAAAAGCATATGCGGTAAATAAGAAAACATTCAGCGATACATTCTGTAGACAGGACTGTACATGCAGCTTTCTGCATACTTGACAAGGTTCTCCGGACGAGGAAGGCGTGTGGCCAAGCCTACAAATTCATGGTCAACAGATTAGCAGCACATATAATTTGTTCCCCAACTTTCAGAAGTAGCTAGCTATATATACACATACCTAATTCGTACGCCTTAGCAGCTACATTAGCAGCAATTTCAGCTGAAATTTTTCTGATGTTGGAGAAAGGTGGGTAAATCAACCCCTTATCATAGTTCTCCTGCGAAACTTGTCTGGCCAGAGCTTCCGCTATTGAATATTATTACATGGGAACATACAATTCATAGTTAGTGTTCTTCCTCTTCCACTTCCAGAAAACCCCAAGTATTAAATCGATTCAATAGATTAACGATTAAGCTAAGTTTTCTGTATGAACCTAACTTAAAGAAAATCATATCGAATGGTGTAACTAATCCATCACGTAGAAATGGTTATAACTTGTGACCTAGTCTTTTAAGCTCCATCATATTGACATGGAGTAACCAATTTAACAGGTAGCTACGGAAACTAGTATCCTGCTGTGTCAAATCCTTCACAGTGATATGTGAACTTACAAGCTGCCAGAAGCATGTTATCATGGACGCGGATTGCTCCAGAGATGACCAATCCCAAGCCAAATCCAGGGAAAATGTATGCATTGTTGGCCTAAATTTAAGAGAGAGAGAGAGCAAAGGTCAGTCTATGATTGTTAAGTCAAATACAAACTGGAAAAGAAACACTTTATTCGTTATTACCTGGCCAGGAACAAAAATTTTGTTCTCATACTCAAAAGGATCAAAGGGACTTCCACTGGCGAAAATTGCTTTGCCCTTCAATTGAAAAGAAAGAAAGTACACAAGTTAACAACTAACCCAATTGTCCAACAGACAAAACAAATCTCAGAGAGGGCATCCTTTGAATAGAATTGCTTCATCAAGAAAAATAATTAATTATGGCTAAAAGAAGTATCTCACTTTACCTTAGTCCAAGTGTAAGCTTCTTCAGCTGTGCATTCAGATTGTGAGGTTGGGTTGGAGAGAGCCATGATTAAAGGCTTCTGCATAACATTAATGCAAAAACAGTTAGCTAAATGCTAGATGCTGTGAATGCGAAAACATGTATCAGAAAGTGATAGAGAAACAGGGAAGACCTCATTGAATGACGCCATAGTCTCGATTACTTCCTTTGTAAATGTCCTTCCCACTCCAGACGATCCAATCAAGACGGTTGGTTTAATTGCCTGAGCAGGTGAATAAATGCTATGAGGAACAAAAGAAACTTGAACAAGCAATTGAACGTTAGGCATAAGTTCTTCCCACCTTGACAGCACTTAAGAGATCACCAACAGGTTCGTGTTCATGAGCCCAGGGCTTCTTGAAGTGTTGAAGTGATTCCTTGCGAGAGCTTACAATCAAGCCCTACCAAAAAGATCACGAGTCATTTGCAAATGAAGAAAGAACTGCTGAGTAAGTTTTAAATTCAAATATTACCTTTGAATCCACTAACCAGATCTTCTTGCGGGTCTCCTCTAAAGGAGCTTTCACCTAAAATGGATCATCGGCTTAAAACAGTTCGGTAAACCCATCGACGGGAAATCCATGGAATTTAGTCTAGAAGTTGATCTATCATACATGAACAATTTGATATACCTGTTTTGACATTTCAAGAGCTATAAGCTCTGCTATGCCAGTTCCAGCCTGCAAAATAAAGTATAATAAATGAGTGCTAGAAGCAACAGGATACACATTCCAATGGTAAAAGAAGCTTTAAAAAATTATTATTAAGCTAAAGGCAAAATCGTTGAAGCATATTTTCGGTGAAAATGAAATGCTTCATTACATGTGGTCTCTTCAAAATGACTTCCTTATCAGGTGGGAAATGGACAACTATGAGATGGAAATGAATGAAATCTTACTTCCCCTGCACCAAGGAACAAGAACGTATGATCAGCCAGCGAACCTCCAAGCAACTTCAGTGCTGCAACAACACCTGCAAGAACGACAGATGCTGTTCCCTGGAACAAGCGATATACAGTATTGTCAAAAAAATACTGTCCAAAAAAAAAAGACTTTAAAGTTACGCAACATGGGCTTGGCTATTCCATACCTGTATATCGTCATTAAAGACAAGATGCGTAGTTCTGTACTTTGAAAGAAGCTCAAAAGCATTGTGGTTAGCAAAATCTTCAAACTGCAGAACTCAGTAAGAGGAAGGTAACATCATATGAACTTCAGTTCCAAAAATCTTATAAAGTTAACAGCATAACTTTAACTCGTGTCAATGTACCTGTACGAGAACTTTTTCCCCATAATTCTGTTTCACAGCTGTCATGAACTCGTGTAAAAGTTCAGAGTACTCCTGCAGATTGTATTAAAAATCATGTAAATCTGAAGTAAAACACACCTTCTTAGTCAAGGTAAACGTTAAGATTATTAAACCTGGCCAGTTGCCCTCCTTTGCTTGAGTCCAATATAAAATTCGTCCTTCAGCAATTGCTCATTGTTTGTACCCACATCAATGGTGATTGGCAAACACTAGAATAGCCAGTGAGAAAAACTTTAGCTAGTGGATAAGGATAGCAAAGCATCACAATGAGGGACTTCAAAGTTATAAATATAGACGGAGCATGCAATTGAACACTTCAAGAAAATTAAAGTGAAAAAGAAAAGAATCTTTAATGTTTTGAAAATGCTTACTGCTGAAGGACGAACTCCTCCAAGCGCTGTGTAAAGGGACAATTTCCCAACAGGTATTCCCATCCCCTGTAACATTTAGAACGTCATCATGTATAAGCTGGCATATGCATATTAATTACATTTCATTGCCGAACTTGTACAATACATTTTACCTATAAGGGAAGGTTTATGTTTTGCACACAGTGCATTTCAATGCAATATGCTCATATCCTCCAATTATCTACAATTCACATTCACATTTACCTGACATCCGAGATCTCCTAGTCCCAAGATTCGCTCACCATCAGTGACAACGATAACCTGGATATTTCTTTCTGGCCAGTTTCTCAACACATCGAGTATTTTCCCCCTATGCAACCAATCATTTCCAGAGGCAATACGTCAATACAACTAACTGATAAATATACTATACACATATTCCCAATAAACAACCACATCCGTACTTTTCCTTTAGGCTAATGTATAGACCTTGGGGACGCCTAAAGATGCTACCATATTTCTGGCAAGCTTCACCAACTGTTGGAGTGTAAACAACTGGAAGCAATTCCTCAACATTGTCTATAAGAAGTTTGTAGAAGAGCCTCTCATTCCTCTCCTGTTAAACAAAAATTACAAAAAGGGGAAAAATCAGCACATAAGGGCTATAATAATCAACCACTTTTAATGGACTCCAAGTTTCAAGAGTTTTAAGTCAGTTTAAAGGCGTCGTGCATCCTTGACGAGCGCTAAACAAACAAGCCAACCACATACAACAAAGACTCAAGTGTAAAAGAAAGCTTGAAACCATGTAGTAAACAACGTACCTGAAGTTCCATCATGGCCATATACTTTTGAAGGGGAACTTGATATTGTCGGATACTGTTCATCAACTTCTTTTCCTGGAGCTGTTGAGTAATACATGCTGGAGGCAGAAGGCCACGTAGGTAGTGGGCATCCCTCTCTTTTTCGGTGAAAGCAAGCCCTTTGTTGTGGTGTGGATCCCTCAACATAGAGTATCCGCTGCAATCCCATGAAAACGCAAATAAATCAGTGATTCTCTTTTATATTTAGGTGCGTTAAGATCATTTTACTCGAATAGTGTAGTAGCGTGCTAACGAGGATAAGGTAGAATCCGAATATTTAAGATGAAACAAGGCTAAAAATAGACATTTTATTCACTCATTTGCACTTTAGCTTTAACCAATCTGACGAACTTTTTTTACTAAATCAAACGTGATAACCACATCACTTTGTCAGAGTCTTGATGGTTTACTCTCTCAATATAACTTGCTAACAAAAACGAAATGTCAACTGATACCCGCCAAGAACCCAAGCAATCAAGAATAGTAACAAAACGACTTGTCCGAAGCGAAAAATGGTATCATAAGAATTAATTAAGAAAAATAACTAGATTATTGGGAACAGTTCTTGAGAATCGAACAGCAAGCACTCAGTGAAGCTACTGTGTGGTAAAAAAATTCTTGGAGCAAAAAGAAGAAAACCAAAAGGATCGGTGACAAGATCAAGAGATCATGGATCAGTAACTATACAACTCAAGAAACAAAACTCCGATGGAGCAGAAAATACGCTGTCATAAATAATTAGAGCCAAACAATAAATGGTTTGACCAACAACGAGAGCGTGAAAATGAGTAAAGAAGTATTGGATGAGTAAAAAGAAAAAGAAAGAGCAACCTCGCGACGGAGATCGTCCAGGGAGTGACAAGCTGGTCTACGGTGGCGCTATCCTCACCGTAAACGTCCTCAACGCCACCGCCTACAGTGCATTTTGGGTCCATGTCCAGCACCGACGCCCCATCTCTCATGTCCTTCATCGTGCTCTCCATCTTCTCTAATTTCACTCACTTTGTTATCTTAAACAGCTTACTGTTGGAGGTCAAGGCAATAGCGAAGTCTGCAATGGAAGGAAGCAGAGACTACTAAACATGTACATATATAACTGTGTGAAATGGTAGCAGTACCGTTTGCGTAATTTCTTGCAACTGAGGGGGTTCTTAGTTTGATCTACTTTGTTGGTATAATTATTAGGACTTTTAAAAGCCCAGGCTCAAATCCTCTGTAATCACGTCCCTTTTAAAAGATAAATATCCGATTGTCTTTTACATGATTAAACATTTGATTCATTACAAGACAAAGAAAAAGAAATGAGTAAAGTATAGATAAGATGGAAGTCATGCTCATGCCAGAGAAGGCAGGGACAGGCTTTTTAAGTGGTGGACAAAGTCGTCGCCATTTATCAAAATACCACATCGCCCCCACCACCTCTTGACTTGACCAGACCTCAGCCAAAATTGATCTCGTAAAAGCTAATAGGAATATCTTCTACCAAAGGAAGTATCGAGTATATGCTTACTCACTTCTATTAGCTTGGCAGGAAAAAGAACGGCATTTACTGCCATTAGTCGATGTAGATTGATGGGTGAAGTAGGACAAACACGAGTCTCATTCTCACTCAAATCATGCACTTCCCTTCTCTTTTCTTTACATTGAATTGACAATTATATACAAGGATAAGCAGCCCCTGCGAATATTTGCATTATTTTACGTAACCAAAGACTATTTTTTGTTATTATCACGAGCCGGATGGGTTTAAACTTTAAAGAAAGACTTATGACATCTGTAAAGATTCCACAAAACACTTGCCAGACGGACTGCACGAGTATGCCGACGAGCTCCAATTAGTGTCATATATAACATGTGCTACACTTAAAAAGATTCCCATGTTTCTATTTTTAATATTTTCTACGTAGAGAAAACTTTTAATTTAGTTTCGGGAATAATGAGGCAGGGCCATATATATCATGCGTTACACATCAAAGCTCCATGCTATATAATATATCACATTTCAAAAAAGTATATTAAATAGCTACATTGGCTTCAACTTGTCAATCAATTCAGCTAGTTTTTCAACATCTTCAAATAAACTTTATACATTTTTAAACAAACTAAATGTGCACCAACAGTCATGTTTCAACATCTCATCCCATTCTTTTTGGGATAGTATATGACATTGTAATAGGAATATGGCAAATAACCAAAAGACTTACTTGCACATGTTCATGTTTGTTTGTGAAAGCTGTCAATGCACTTTCATTTCCATTTCCTTTCATAAAAAATAAAATAGTTCTCCCGAAAGGTCGGTGAGGTTTGTTATTGCCTTTGCCAAAAGTGTTGCTTATAGTTTGGGTTTATTCAGGGAAGATATCACTTTCCCGCGCTTTTACGTGACAAACAGGATTTATGTACTCAGGCTCATTAGACTGTACAAGGCCGCTAGTAGAATGAATCTAAAAAGAGAGTCGTAAGCAACAGCAGTCCTCATTCTGTGACTGCAAACAATAAACAAACCTTGTAAGTTGTAACCAAGTTACTACTCAAAATATGTCGCAACTCATATATTCTATATTGCAAATACAGAAGCATTCATTTGGTAAATAAAAATGTGAATGTGTAATAAACTCTCCAGTCAATTAGTTCAAATGATGTAACATGTAACACCTGTGTATTGGATTAGAACGAAAATTGTTCACATATTTACAAAGACCAAGCCAGGGCAAACCAAGGGGAGACTAAGGAGCTCTTCCAGAATCAAATCCGTGCAGGCTCACAAATTAAAGAATAGTTATCATTTCCGGTGCAGTTAATCTGAACAACAATATGGCAGCTCAGCTCGACCATTTCAATGTCTAGAAGTTTTATAACTATACGCAACCAATAGAGAGATAAAGGTGATGCTTGCCCTCGTATTTTGGAGTTTGCTGCTTCATCTTAAGTGATTCGCCAGACTTGCGGCCCCTTAAGCACATGTTGTAATTACATAGAGAGACGACATATGGAAGAAGACATGTTTCATCCATTAGCTTCACATCATTTTGACAGATTAAAAAGCCATTTCTCCCGTAGAATATTAAGAAAACTTGACGTCGCATCTTAGCATAGATGAAAACAACTAAATGGTAACAAGTCATGGTAATGTAGATGTAGCAAGGCCCATAGATTCTGCAACTTCTCTGGCAGCAAAATTGTCTGCTTGTTCCTACACATAGCAAAGACAAGGTTTCAATAAAAGAATAACTATCATAGACCAAGATCCAAAATCATTCTTTGTACTAGCATTCTTGTGGCAGACTATTACAGTAGTAATGCGGAAAATTTGTATCTGAACACACTCAAACAGACAAAGTCACACGTAAGTAAATGTGGAAGCATGCATTCACGCACCTGAAGGCGATGCAACAAATACATCAAGAAAAGATGTACAAAAACCTGCAAATGATTTCTCATAATCAATATATCGTAAAAATGCATTTTCAATTCTTATACAAGACAATTCATTTTTTGAAACAAGAATTCTGTTTACCAGATAGAAAAGCAGGATAAGTCGAGCTGTTGGATAACGCCACAAAAATCTTGTGGCTCTGGCAGCCCCGGAATCCAATATTTTTGCTGCCTTTTGAAACTGCAAATCAGTGAGAGAAAGAATGTCAAAATTGATAAGATATCAAGTAGTGTTTAAAGTATGTACAGAGGATTACCTGTATGCTTGCTGCTTCCATATGACGATGGTACAAGGGGAGAGGCCTGAAATTATTAGTTCATAAGAAAAGATAATGGACACCAAACTAGGTATAGGTAATGCAAAATATAAATACATTGAAAGGAGCTCATACATTGAAGTCTATATTAATTGAAGGGTGGGAGTTCCAAATTTTGATTATGATGCTCATTCAGTTGATCACATGAAGACTATAACAGAAGAAACAGCATAATCTTCAGATGGATCAGTGATTGAGGAGGACTGAAAGTGTGGAATAAGGCTGGACTAGAGATGGTGAAAACATCTGCCAATACTACAACTGCAAATCACTTAACAAAACTACTAGGTCCTCCAACTGTTTTGTTGTCATCACATTAATTTCTTCATTTAATTCATTCACTTGCTTTTTACAGTTTCTGAAAATCACACCTACTGTGTAAACTCCCAAGAATATTCATCTCAGTTTATCTTTTAGCATATCCACAAACTCACACCACTAAATTGGTTTGGAAGTTTTCATCCTACATAAAATTGATATATAATACCTGCTGTTGCAGCAACATTGTAAAGCGACTCACAAGGCTGTGGCACCTTGGGTCCACTCTGTATTTAGTATAAAAGCCTAAAGTAAATAAAGTCCTCTCCCCAAGAGCCCCAGATTTAACGTCTAGCCCCACTGTTATACATATCATTCTCTTTCATACCCAAAAGCAATTGCAACAAGGTGAAAAAGCCGAGGTCCAGTGGGAAAAAATCTGATACTACATCTTTGGATGGGTTTAACATAAATAAAATATTTAACTTAAGATGTGCTCTGCAATCATATGGCATCATGAAGAACCAAGCTATATGTATAAACAATGAACCACACCTAAAAGCTGCATTATCCGGTAAAGAAATATTTTGTTTTTTATCCAATAAAGAAACATTTGAAGTAAAAGCTCCTTCGCTCAACATCTATTATCCGATAAAGAAATCACGACTCTGTAAGTATGAAATCTAGTTATATCAATACAACAACCAGGTGGCATCTTATTTCCAGTTAATTCAATTCCTTGCCCCTCAGTTCACAAAATGATGATTGGTCGACCAGGACAAGTTAAATTAATATTTCAAATTTCAACGCCCAAACTAAAGTGTGAATGTGCTCAATGAAACACAAAATGAGAGGAACCAAAAGGAGTGTCTGTTATATTATAAACAAAGGACTTACTCCAGCGCTTTCATTTCAGTATCTTCTTCCCAAGTTGAGGATGGACGGCGCAAAACTCTACTCCTTTCTGCTTCAACCTATTTCATAGAAATAACATATTGACCAAGGTAGAGTATCTGAATCTGAACATATAACAGAATGAGATCAACATAGATTGGTTATACTATTAAATAGCACCATAAGCTCTAATTGTAGACCTGTGTTTCTTGAATACGCTTTAGTTCTTTTTCCAACTGGAACTCTGCTGCAGCTTTTTCACTAGCCATGGTTTCTAACTGAGTTTGTTTGTAGTACTGCACCATTAGGTAATATTCAGACACAGGAACCACCAAGAATCGTGTTTCCAAAACTGCAAGACAACTTTATTTAGATTACCAATAGATCCGTTAGCTCTCGGTAGCGTTTTTCTAGTTCCATGTGTTCCTGTGAGAGGTCAATGGTAAAATTCCAACATCAGGAGCTTTCAAAAAATATAATTAAAAAGGATAACACGATTGAGAGAAAAGATGAGCTCAAGTAGCAGTTACATCAGAGATATTCTATACTGCCCACAAGAGAGTATAACGTTACATAAATTAGCAATTAGTGCAAGCAAAGAAAGATGACGATGAACTTATGACTGATAGTTGATACAATAGATAAAGCATGGGAATGTATCTGTAACTAACTAATAATTTTTGTCTTGAGGTCAAATATAAATAATGAATACTAGTTAACATGTTAAATAATACACATCTTTAAGAATGGTTAATTTATAATCATATTACCTGCCGTGAATAGTGCTCAGCATCCCTCTTCATAGCAGCCGTTTCAACTCTCATCTTTTGTAATTCAGCCTGCATCAGACAAAGAGAGAACTCAATATAAAAAAGACAAAACTAGCCACCCATTCTCAATGCTAAATCTTGTGAGCATTATTAGAGAGGCTCCTCATCAGCACCTCCAAACATCGGTATACAATAATTACAGAATTTGGAAGTGAAAATAAGAATACAAAAAATAAAAAAAATAAAAGCAAGAGAATCTTGCCTCCACAGTAGAAAGCTTGTTTTCAGCATCTCTCTGACCTTGGCGGGCACGTTCCACTTCTTCCTGCCATGCCTGTACCTGAAGAACTAAGAAGTCATAACTATGGTAAAAATGCAGTAGATAATGATGCAGTAGGACCATTATCACTGTTTCAATCTTAAGAGGACAGAAGCACAATTGTCACTTGAAGTATAAGAAAATAATTGACATGGATGATTGTAGCCCAACCCTTCTATGGATTTTTTATTTTGAATTTCCTAATTCTTATTTTAATCTATAACTATTTTTTTAATATAATTATTCGTTTATATTTTTTGGTTTTTATTTCCTTTAAAGAGTTCTCAAAACCCTTTTTTTTTCTATAAGTCTATCAGAAATAGCCTCACTACTAGTTACAGGTAAGGCTGCATAGTACTGGACTTCCCCAGACCCCACGTCTCAGCCGGATTTCTACTGGGATGTTGTTGTCGTTGATTGTAGCCCAACCCTTAATAATAGTGGGAGTTACAAAGCCAATGATCAGCTGCTATTTCTAAACAATGGCTATACTGTTTCCAAGTCCCAATTAGAGTAAAACTAAAAATAAAATAAAAATTCTATTTTGACCCAAAAAAAGGAACAACTAAAAGTGGCTCATATAATATAACTGGAAAAAATTGTCATCTGCATGATATACAGTTCTCTGAGGCAACAAGACAAGCACATGAATTTGCAATGAAATTCTGGCCTAACACTATTTTATTCATAGTAACGAGAACATAATGCAATCACTATCACAGCAAACCCTCTGTAGAAGTATTCAGAAAAGTTTTAACCATCATTATTGAGTAGATGTGAATCCACATTCTATCCATCCCAAAACATGGAAAATTAACTAACAATGAAGGGCCGGAAATCGTGATGCCTTATTCAAGACCTTACAGGAAAGTTCAAACGTATTAAATGGGTAGAAAACTTATTAAAATTGTATGTTGAAGTCAATATTATAAATCCTGTCCATAAAAAGATATTATGAATAATGAGAATAAATTAGGATTAAATTCTTACGAAATTATGAACATCCCTCAAACTGTTATTCAATTTCAAGCAGACCCTAATCTCTAACTTTCAACATTAGATGTATGATCTTTAATGTAATTGCAATATTACCTTTTTGTCTGATAGATAAAGACAATAGCACAACATTCTGATGCATCTACAAACAATTCAATACATTTACAACCTAAACTAGTATTGGGTTCTAGATCCACCAGTAGATCTATCAGAAGATAACATCTGACCTCTTCAATTAAGCAGCGACAAATTGAGAAAGTACAATATACCTATCAACTACATCACTCTACATTCAACGGTTACATATTGTAATGCACGTTAAAATGGAGAAAAGTTAAATAAAATTATATATGCTTATAGTGTGATAAAAAATTTGGGAAACAAAGAGCAAGTGAGCTTCCCACTTTGGAGAGCACACTCATAACAATATAAAATAAGCTCATCCAATCAGATTGGTCCACTACAATACTTCTTATGTGCAAATCAGCATCCAAATGAATGATGGCAAAAAGATTCTTCAATAACATCAAGTTGTATAATGAAGTAGTAAAATGGGAAAATTTTCAACCCATACTGTTTGTATAATATAAAAAAAGATCTTCAAAATCCTGCTAATGAATTGAACCATCTGTTTCAAAGAGTACACTCTAGACCTTCACAATGGTACCTGAATCACTTGATTTGCCTCTTCTGTAGACTTCTTTTGTCCCCGGCGAACACGAGCTTCCATGTCTTGTAACTCCTGATTTAGTGACGCACATTCAACCTGGTGACATATGGCAATAAGTTTGGAACTTCTTAGATGGAAATCAAGATAGGAAAAACAAGGATAATTGTGCTTGTCTTCCTTTTTTTTTTTTTTGGTACCTCAAGAAGTGCAACCTTCTGCTCAAGCTCTGCTGCCTTAAGCGTCCTCTCATCTGCAATTCTCTGATAAGATAGTAAAATAGAAGCATTCAATGTAAAGGAAACATGGAGTTGGCAAGCACTAGGCTAGTCAACATAACATTAATATCTTGGACTCAAGCAGGCACATTATTTTCTGCTAAAACATGCAACTACAATTATGTTATTACATACAATTCCAATGCTCTGGGAGTTGGATAAGCTTGAATAATTTGACTATTCTAGTATCTTAAAGGTGAAAAGCAGTTAGCTAAGTCGTGACTGTTCCCATTATCAACTACCTTGAATGGCAATATACGATTTAGTATAAAGACACGTGGTATTTCTATAATTACCTGGGTTCTGGCAAGGGCTGTAGATGCCTCAACAGCTCTATGTTCCAGTTCCACTTCCCTTTCCATCGCTGCCTATTTCACAATTGAAGATTATAATGCAAGTTTCAACTGGATTTAAATAATTTCTCAAGCATGAATATATTATGCACAAACCATTTTGGTGGCATTATGAGCTGTACGTTCTTCTTCCGCTCTTCGTTCAGCAGAGGCTAACTCCTCTCGTACAGCCTTAAAATGATATATCAGACTTCTAAGATAATGTAGTATGCAAGAATATGTCAAAACAATTGAATATAAAAGAAACATTAGTGGTGAGGAAGATCAACTGCTGTACCTGCATCATTCTTGTCTCTGTGAGCTCCCTATTTCTCATCACGGCCTCCACATTTGCCTGAAATTAATGAAGTGTTACTACATGGGAAGAAATGCAGTGAAATTCACTTAAATTTTTATAGAAATGCAATGATTTCTCAACATATTTTTTACAGAAATGTGATGGTTTCAAATAAAAGAAAGGAAGGTTAGATACTTAGAAGACAACAAACAAAACAAGTAATTGCACCATAGTACATAACAAAATGAAGGAAAAAAAAAGTTCTCACATGATATTATTTACCATCATCTCTTTTAAAATATAGAAGAAGTGAGAAAGTGAGACTTACAGATAATATTCCAGAAACGATGGTATAATTACAGTAACAGATTACACAAGGATATTAAGTTATTTGTTTCATTGAAAAACAAGGCATTGGACAAAGCCCTTTGCGTAAGTTTCTGGGACTCTTTGTTAACTATTGAAATATTTGACAATTCCTTCATGGCTATTCAAATATATGAAAAATATGAATGCATCAAGTTATAAATTAGAAGCAGCAGCAACCTGCAAGGAAGCCAAATTCCCTTCAGATAAAGCAGCCTGTTTCTTAAGTGCCTCCACAGAACTAACAAGTGCTCCAATTTCTGCATTTTTAGCAGCCAAAGCCTCAGTCATATTAGACTCTACTCGCGTTACTTCACTTTTGGATATAGAAAAATCTTGCTGTAGTTGCTTTATGCAAGCCTCATATGATTTAGTGAGCTCTCTCTGTTAAGGCATCATCCAAAATGCTCAATATAACTGCAGCAATACTAGATGATATACATCTAAGGTGAAGATATTAGATCAATGACAGAACATAGATTCTGCATTCACCTCTGAACCGAGAAGTTCTTCCAGTTGGGCATTTTCATATTTGTATTCTTGAACGCGGGCTTGGAGTCCAGTACAAACCTGCATGTTGACATTTCAAAAGTCAATTCTGCTGCTAGTGAAAACATACAAATGGTTGACAGCCCAGTGAATGTGTTCGACCTGTTGCCAGTCAAAACCCTTTCCATGAGAAATTCTAAGACTTCGAAATTAATTAAATGAAAGAATGCATTCGACAAAAAATAACTAGAAATCAATAAAAAACAGGGATCAAACTATTTGATGCAAAAATGACGTAAGCCAGAACCATGTGCCAAGTACCTTCCAGATCTTGTCAAAATGAGAATGTTACCATGAAAGAAAGTTGATTACATTCAATACAATAGCAGTTCGAATAAATTGTAACAAATATAAATCACAATCACATTTCAGCATAGAAATGCGTACGAACGAACATGCTAACTAAAACTTACCCTTGCCAACCGTGCCTCTTTTGACTGACCAGTAGAATTTGCAGTCTTAAGCAGTACTTGAGCCTACATACAACTAAATTTATCAATCGGTAATAATTAACAAGAAAAAGGTACAAGAACCAGATAGCTGTTTCAGTAGTGCAGTGTAAATTGTGGTAAATATTTTTAAAATATATCCGTACCATCTTTTGTCTTGAAGAGTTACCTCATTAAGTTGATCCTGCAATTTTACAGAAGCATCACCTTTATGCTCTGGTTGCTTCTTTTGATCACCAAGAGGTTCAACTTCATGATGGACATCATTCAATGGAGTTCCACTTGTGGCAGGAGAGTCCTTGTTTACTATTTGAGATTCCGCTTGGTCAACAATTGAAGGAACATCAGCATTTCTTAACTTGATATCTTGACCAGAGTTATCTTCTTTAACATTTTTTGGGTCTTTGGCAGGTTGTTCCAAGGAACGAAGATCTATGGGAACATCAGAAGCCTTCTCATTGAGAAGCTCGCCATTTGTAGTAGAGATAGCAGTGTCAGCATCAGTCACAGTGACAGACACTTCAAGATTGTCAGCATCAATTTGAACAACTTTCTTATCTGGACTCTCAGATAATGAAATAGTGGGAGGACTATTATCAGTATTAAGTAGTTGCTGAGTGCTTGGTTGGTCATTCAACTTGCTAGAAAGGGTTTCATCATTTTCGACAAAAATTATAGTCCCATCTTTGTCAGATGACACATTGGATTTCGATGTTTGTGAACTACTTATCACCTTTTGAGGAGATTCATTTTCAGAAAGCATCTTTTGAGCCTGAAAACAATCCAATTATAAGCCAAATCATCATAATGCTTTCCAATACAGACATATGTCGCTGGAATCAGCATAACTAAGCATTATCCAGAATTAGAGGTATGTACAAGTACCTTTGGCCTTGATTTTTTCCTCTTACGTTGAGATCCTTGTCCATTAGATTCTTCAATTTCACAAGAAAGGAGATATTAACAATATGCAACTGGTACAACATTCTGAAAATTTATCTTCAAATTAATACATTCTTTCTCCAGGTATATTACACTCAGATCACAGATGGGCATTTCTTTATATGTGAAAAGTAGCTGGCTACAACTTTTGCAAGTCACTCGAAATTCAGCTTGAAGTAAAGACTGAATGATCTTGTCACAATGGGTTTCTGAATTTAGTAGGGTGAATCGAAATCAAGGTTGTTTATATGTTCATAAATAAGTAATTACTTTTCCACAATGGGTTCTTGTCCTTGGTAAATCTATCATTCCAATTGTGCCTAAGGTTAAATGAACCATAGTCATAAGTAGTGCAACATGTTATCTTCATAATAAACTGACAATCAACTGATAAAGCAGTGAATGCAGAGTCAAAGACTATCTACACATGCTTTTTCAAATATGAAAGCTACATTATAAAACGGAAAATATCAAAGTTGAATTGAGAAGATAATATGAATCACCTGGGGGCTGAATATCAGAATGCTCTTCTGGCTGGTCACCAACAACCAGCTTTGCCCTTCGGTCTACAACTTCAAGCAAATCTGTAACAGAAAAGTAATGTATCAACAACATTTAAGTAACTTCCAACGTGCTTGCCAATCATAGGTAGTTAGATAAATCAATGGCACAAGGCATTTCGTGAAGAAATTTGATGAAAGTATCGGCTTCATGGAATTGACTGAGAGAATGACACTAAATTTTAAGTAAGAACACTACGGTGCATTTTAGTCAATAAACTTCTGATAGCTGCACTTCTTTCAAAGAATTGGCTTGAAATAGTGGTTCATAATGATAAATAAGTCCTTTCTCGCATATACCTTTCAATGGCCATGGAGATTGAACACTTAGACATTAAATTTCATTTCACATTAACCTAAAAAAATTTCCCCAACTAAATTTTCAGCAATGGTTATTCTGTCACTAAAGCAATGTGATGCCAACGGCAAAAGTTACGAAAGCAATGCTTGCTCTCGTCTCTTTCAACTTCTGTAGCCGTCAAATCAACAATAGAAAAAGGCAGCTTTAACTCGATTACTCCCACAAACCAGAATACTCCCGTTGCTAATCCTAAAATCTATAAGCATATAATGCGAGCAGATAATTATAACCATGAAAAAAAAAAAGAACACTAAATGACAAGCAATGAAGAAAACTGGGTCAAAACAGAGAGAGGTGAAGATAATTCTACTAGATTGATTTCCGCAAAGTGATAAACGAAGATGATTATCAGATCCATACCTTCAGCGGCTTTGAGCCACGAAGCCATTGATTAATAAAAGCTAAATTAGATTTTTTGGAGTAGCACCAAATCTCCGATGCAATGCCAAAATAATTTGGTTTTGGACAATTCTTCATATAATAATAATGATAATAATCTCCAAAGCATGGTAAGAAAGAAAAGAAATGGCGATCGTTCAGTTGAGTTGAGACGAGACGAGTGAGTTTGAAGTAAATGGGTTAATGTTACCCTGCCGTCGAGACTAGCGTAACATCCGCCAATATTACCGAATGGTGGGTCCCATCCCTCTGGGCTGAAGACCTTCTTCATGTGTTGGGCCATTCCGAATTTAAGCTACCCAAGTGATGTTGTTACTTCTTTTCTCTGGCTCTTCCTTTATGCCTCCAAAATAAGCGCAGCAACTCATGAAATAACGGCTCAGCGTCATTATCATAAGAATAAAAGGAATTGTGAGAACTTAAGGGGCGTGTTCTTCCGGAGTTCAGATTTACTGTCCAATATTATGGTGTTTTATTTATGTAGAACTCGCATGAGTCCTACATGAATCCTACAAAATAAATGGTTGAAATTTCATAAAATAGAATAAAACTGAATAAAACTGACATTCTTCCGTGTGTAAGAACTTAAGGGGCTGATGGACAGATATTTTTAGAACGATTAACGATTCAACCGCATCCTTAAGGATTGCTGACATCACGGACGGCTCAACTACACTGTCAAGCCTAAATAGCTGCCAAAGATAATTTCA
>JANZXV010000211.1:9493923-9511381 GCA_027576455.1 Erythroxylum roigii | reverse complement strand
TGTGCTTGAAACTTGATGAATGAATTGGTTTTGTTCTTGATGTATGGAAACCCTAGGTTATAGATTGTTTTAAGGATAAACTAGATTGAGAATTGAAGTATCTTTAAGTTATAATTAAGATATAACTAATAAACTATCATGAAGGTGTCAAAATTTGGAAGAAAAGTTGAAGGAAAATGAAGGTGAAATTTTTGGATCACCTATCCCACAATCGTGGGAATTGTATGGTTCCTTCCCACGATCATGGAATGTTTGGCAGAGAGGAAAATTTGTGTTTTGTGTTATGGTTGAATCATATAAGGATAATACACTATACATTGGTGCTTCTAAACTTGATTAGTGCTTAAAATGAACATAGTTTGATGTTGAATCTATTGGTTAAGTATTTGATGAGTTTAGGTTGATAATTGATATTATAACTTGAGGAATGGATTGTTTGATATCAATGAATATGAATTTGAGAAGTATGAGTTGTTAATCATATAAAGATGTCATTATGAATACAAATGTGATTAAAAGGTTATAAGCAACGAATTAAGCATGATTGGTTGACAATTGGGAAATTTTGCAAATATAATGCTAGAAAAGGATTGGTGAATGTATGATTGACGAATTGAGAGTAACCAAACATACTTAAGGAATAACCTAATTGCAAACAAGATATATATAAGCTATGATGAAAGAATGAGCAAGATTTGTGAATAAAGTTACATACCCGGGATAGTCAATTAAGCATGCGTTGAACATAACACAGATACATGTGTATGATTGAGTACTCATTTGATTAAACAAGTTAGTAATGTGTAAATATGTGTGTATTGCATGATATAGAAGCATAAATAGACTGACAACATCCAGACATTGCTGGATATCGTCAAGGAAATAGCTTATCTGGAGCATACTGTGAGTTAATCTAGATGTTTTCTCACCATGTTTGAATTGTTTTTTATTAACTTTTAGATATTGAACTGTTATTGATATGATTGTGATATTCTAGACATTGTTGATCTAAGGGGTTTGATATCTGGGATTGTATTGGAACTGTTTTCAAATTGAATATGCAATATGAAATATGTTCTAAACTATTTATTGAATGCCGAACTCAAATTCGATGAATATGCTAAATGACTGTGCACACTGAATGAAAGTTATTGATAGCATAATATGTGAAATGATGCATTCCATGACATTGATATATATGATCAGATAAAGGAGTTGTGACCGGAGTGACCAACGTGTAAAAGAGCTTAAAGCTTAGGAAATTTTCATAAAAAGTCACAAGCTCAATGATTAATGAGCCTGGTATCCACAATGGGTACGAGACAATATCTAAAATGAGCCTGGTATCCACAAGAGATACGAGACAGTTAAATAGGCACTTAGGCACAAAAAAATAAAAGCGAAAGCGGTGTCTCATGTGCATTTAAATATATATCTTTACATATATCATGTGAATGATTGCAAAGAATGACTAAACTGAGTTGATATAATGGTATGCAAGTAGCCAAAACGCGTACAAAGTACAATATCACAAATATCTTCTGCACTAAGCTCATTCCCCTCAGATATAGATTTCTCATATAACACTTACATCTTATTATAAAATTAAAAAAAAAAATATTACTACTTACTATACTACATTAATAAATGAACTAAAATATTGAACGAATTTTTATACTTACATAGTTGTTTCTCTTCTGACACACTTCCTTTACCTTCTTTATAGTGAGTTACTTTATATGGTGTGATCCTACCACACTTTTGTGTCCATATAGTTTCTTCTCACTCTGGTTTATGAAAGAAAAATACAAGGCATAATAAATAATGTAGACATATTCATTTCAGACAACTACAAATGATTTCGACCCTTGATTATAAGTTGTTTTTATTTTTGCTCTACTAACCTTTGCCTTCTCACAATTTTCCTAAATAAAGGAAAAAAGATAACGTAGTCATTAAATCATCTAACAAGATTAATGAAGCAAACGTAAAGGCAAAGAAAACAAACCTGAACTTCATATCAGCCCAATAATCAAACAAACTATTCTAATTTTCTTCAGACGTTCGCTCGGGAATATGTCTTTGTGGCTATGCATTAGAAGGAAAATATTTATATACTTATGCAACTTGAAAAGATAATCCTTGATCCTTTGTTTTAATAATAAAGTAACCCAGTTTGAAACATCTGGGTTCTGAAGTTCCATAATATTCAATTTCAACTATGAACAATAAGCAAAAGTGTAGTTAAACTTAAAACCATTAAGACAATATTGCATAAAATTAAATATTTTCAAAATTACTGCAACTTTATCCAAAGAATTTTCATGAAAGTTTTTTTCTTTAAGTTCCTAACATATCTCAGACAAGGTAATTTTGTTCTCGTAATAATCCCTAATTCACTTGACAATTTTTGCAGATTGGACTTTATCTACATAACAACCTTGTTGAGTATCAATCTTTATTGATAACTTGCAATTCATTGCAACATTGATTCATTGTAATTCACAACCTTTAGTTTTACCTCTACATCTTTTTCTAATACTAGCATTGGAAGATTACAACAAATTAGTAATTATAAGGAAATATTAGAATATATAAATATATATTTGAGCATAAGTCTAATTGAAGGTGCCAAAGATTAATAAACTTACACTAGTTGCTTCATTGTGGTTCAAGTCATATTGAAGTTGTGTATAACTAATTTCATTGGTGTTTGAGGTAGAATGTTAGTGTTGGGTAGAAATTGAATTAATGGTACCAAACGATTGATCTGGTTAAAGTTGCAGATCCCTCTGTTCTACAATTCGCATAGCTGCTACCTTTTTTCCTTTGTTTTTTCCAGGTGCCATTATGTTGAATATCTATAAAAAAAACATAAATGCTAGCAACGTTATAATCAAACAAAAGAAAGAGCACTTTAATGATACATCCAATTATCATAATCAACATACATTCAATCATCAACATTAATCACATTAACAACATTCAATCATCAACAGTATGCATATTAACAACCTAAATGATACCAACTTTACGTTTGAGACAATATAAAGAGCACTTTCATAATACATCCATTTGTCATAATCAACATACTTTCAATCATCAACATTAATCCCATTAAAAATATTCAATGATCAACATTATGCACATTAATAACATAAATTTTACCAACATTATGTTTGAGACAACTCAATCAACATGTCAAAAGAGTTGATACTCTACCTATTATATGCCTTCAAGTGCAACAATTTGACAACAAAAGATAAATGTGAGAAATTAAAGCACCTCAGGTATAATTCTTCTTGAGAAACTTTCAATAACTTCTTAAAATTATCTTTTATAATTCTACCAAAAGTATTAGGCAAAGTATTATCATTCATAGACAATGAATTTCACATTTTAAACTCATTTGATCGTTTACAAATTTCATGAAAGTCTTCACTTCTTCTAAGTATTGAGTGGATCATTTCTGATGAGTCATCCAACTTTTTTCCATGTAGCTATACAATTGTAAGTTAAGTCAAGTCAACATACCCAGAGCACAAAGCTCATCACTTTACGGGAGTCTAGAGAGGGTCATAATGTACATAACCTTCCTTTTGTATTTTTGCAAAAAGACTATTTCCATAAGTTGAACCTGTGACCTTATGGTCACAAAAGAGCAATTTTACCAACGGCTTCAAGGCTCACCCTCTAGCTATAGAGTTATAAGTAAATTACTTAATTACTAAATGCAATTTAAGTTGTAAATAACATAATGCCAAATCAGTTTAAGTTGACATACCAATTTTGAATTCTATTAAAGAATTCAATCGATTAGTAGAATATGGCAAACCCTGTGATAATATATATGACAATATAAGGTTTTGTACTTAAGAAATATGAGCTAGCTTAGAATAGGAAGCACGAACCTATCTCAAAACCCACTTATAGATCCACTTTTATAGAACAAAAATGTGAAAGCCACTTCCAATCACATCTTAATTAGTTTGCAATGAGGTTAAAAAAATTTTCAAACATGTATTTACAATCCATGTATCTAAGATTTTACTTAGACTTTCACAAGAAATCAGTGAGCTTTAAACATACCTCTAAATTCTGAAGCAAGAACTATAAGGTTTGATTCAATGTGTGCTTTCACTATTATGAGCTTCAGCACCTCCTATTCGATTGCATTTGTAATTAAAGTATTAATATCATCATTATTAACAAGCATATCAGAGAACTCTTAAGAAAGAATCAATTAGAACTCTTTATTGTTGTCGTTGCCATTGTACTTGGTTAGCGATTATGTAAAGGAGACTAATGTTTTGTTTGGCGTGGCTGCATTTAGTTCCATTTGCTATGAAAATAAATCCAAAATAGATGAACCATAAATCAAAATGATTTAAGACGGAGTGGCACAGACAAAGAAATATAATCTAATTTAACTTAAGCATTTAGGTTGTATTTATTGAGACATATTAAATGGTTCAAGTCATTTTATGTTTCTTTGGACAGTAAGAGGCGGCAATCCTTACTAGTTAGTTTTCTTATGGAAAAAATACTAGAAATGGAGAAACTTAAGATGATGCATGTGCCAATATGTATTAATTTTCCTAATGTGTCATTAGAGTATTGTTCAGCAACATGCTTTGCATTTGACAAATTCCTACTATGTGTTTTTTAATACTAGGATATATCATGAAAATAAATGAATCTTTTCCTAATCTGGTCCTGATCCATAAACCTTCCATTATTTCTCTATTCAAAGTGACTCAAAGAACATAAGGATTTTAGATTAAGTGATAAAATAAGACACATTTGATGGATTTGAGTTTTATCATTCGACTTCCAACTCTTAAAGTGTCTTTTAATATAAAATATCTACCTTTTGAAAATTTAAAGGATAACATATCATTTTAAAATTAAAAAATTTAAAATTCAAATAAGTTTTTTTCTAATATGTGAAAACAAAGAATTAATACATAAGTGATTAATTTCAATAATGCATAGATGATCTTAGAGTTTGTTTGTTTTTTTTCAAAATTCTGTCGAAAATAAGGGAAATTGTGTTCTATAAGCCACAAGTCTATGGAATAAAATTAATAGTGACAATAAGGGACTAAAAAATTATTTGAAATCTTTGTTGAGTAGAGACAAGCAGAAAACAATTCCGGGAATAATAAAATTTAATAGTAGACAAAACCCTAGTTTCTATTTTTCGATTGGCCCCTGCAATTAAGTCCTGGTTTTCTAAACAAACATCAGTTTATGCTGATTTAATTAACCAAAACTTAGAGGAAGCCCGAAAACAGATCCAGATGATGCATTATTCTTGCGACAATGTTACGATGAAGAGCACACCAATCTCATTCAGTCGTAATATAATGGTTCAATGGAATTTCCAAGGCTACAATCAACCATCTCCATGTTGTACATACTGAGGCAATGCATAATATACAATGATCACTGAGCACAGACTATTATGAATTTTAACAACTTATTTGGACAACTTCTTTAGTTAGGTAAACAAACTATTCTGAATTTGTGAGAGATCCCACGGCTTGAAGAAAATTGACAATGAACTAAAACCCAAATTACCTGGAGAAGAAGAACTCTCGTGTGGAAGAAGATGAAGTTGAACGAACACTGGAGATAAAGACAGACAAACACACTAGATGAAGACGAACGAACAGTGGAGAAAAAGACAGACAATCACACTAGATGAAGACGAAGTCGGATGAACACTGTAGCAACTGGAAAATGACAATGAAGATGAAGAAAACTTAATCAAATAAAGACTGCTTCTTAATTATGGTATCAATATGCAGAAAATGGCATCATTTTAATGGACAAAACAAATTCATTTTCATTGTCTTTTGTTCTTCTTCTTTTAGCTACAAATATATTTTTGTAGCCAAATATTTTTAATTACGAAATATATTTTCGTAGCTGATGTTATAGAATCTGTGTTTTTTAGTTACGAAATAATAAAAAATATTTCACTATGAAAATAAGTTCAGAGATAAAAAAAAAAGTCGCCAAATATTTTTACAAAACTGAGTATACAATTAAAAAATATTGCCAAACCTTATTAACTACGAATATAAAACTTAGTCTATCATAAATGTTACCAAGAGTTTTTTATAAATGAACCAGTCCTCACGAGGGTCACTTCAGCGCACATTGATTCCCACCTTATACAAGTTCCTTTATAATAAATCACAAAAGGCTTCATCTTTTCTTGCAATAAATCCTCTCAGTTCCTAAGATAATCTCATGAAATCTGCTCAATTGAACTCTATTGATCACCCCGGACGAAAATGGGAAGGCAAGGCCTGCGAGCAGCTGATAGGCATCAAAGCAGAACAAGTATGGCCTCTATTGGACGACTTCTGTGGCATAAACAAATGGTTCCCTGCACTCCCCACATGCCTTCTTGCAGAGGGCATCAATGGCCAACCAGGGTGTGTTCGTTATTGCGCTGAGCCAGTGGAAGGGTGGAAACCAGAGGACTTGAGCTCCTTTGTCAGCTCAGGTTTACGTGGCATGGCCGCAAAAATCGCAGAAGTTTTCCATGCTTAAGTTTGCATAGTTATTCGATCGCTGTGGGTACAAGTTAGCAGTATTATAATACTGCTAACTTGTCAAATATTTCAACTGTATGTGGCTGCAGTTTCATCACCCCAGCTACTGCCTACTAGACTACTACTGTTCATGCGTGCAGCTACTTCCTATCTATTCTACTTTAATTTGTATGTAAGGTCATTATTATGTCTCCTCTCGAACGTAGATTCTGGTAGATCCCCTCGCTCACATTTTCACGGATGGGATTATCTGTTTATTTATTCCTATATTATCTTAAAAATTTCAGCTAAATAAGTATAAATAAGTGACTGAGATTCGTAAAATAGGAATAGAATAAAATGAAAAGAAAATCTTATCTCATATTTTCACCTTCATTTGGATATAGTCTTCGGGCAACCGGTGAAAGGAAATCTCTTGAATAGTAATAGCAGAAAAGTGATACATGGCGATATAAGTATCCCAGTGCTCTCGTAAGGATCCTGGGCGTGTCCATATAACATGCAGCCCAATTCAAATTAGAAAGCTACTTTATCTAGAGTTCATGTAGCTTTTATTTTCATAATAAATACTCTATAAAAATTAGTAAAATAATTTATTTAATTTTAATAAAGATTTTATAACTAATAGATTTACGATTTTATTTAAACTTTATTATTTAAAAACTTTATTTAGCCATTAAATATTTATATTTTAAAAGATAAATTTAATTTTTTATTATTAATATTTAATAAATTAAAAAATTTTCAGCTTTATTTATTTATATATTTAATACATTTGCTTATACAATATACAAAGACTGAAAATGAATAAACAAATATGATTTAAAAGAATTTAAATTTTCCTCTTCAAATTAAGCTTTGAATCAAGTGCTCAAAATTTCTTGAAAAATAGTCTAACATTTTAGTAACAATCCATTCTTTTATGAAAAATAGAAACTGAGCATTCATTTTGAAAAAATTGAAGCAAAATTAAGTTCTTTTGTGAATTAATGTACACAATATGTCATTAGAGTATTAGACTACCAAAAGTCTCAATCACTTGGCAAGCTATATTAGGATACTAGTATGCGTGGATGAAGCCAATGTTGGTATGAAATATGTGAGTTATGTTAGAATTTGCATAATAGTTGATATTTAACAAAATTTATTATATTAGAATCCACTAATAAGGCTCGGGGAAGATGACAAGTTATTTAAAGATTGGGAAACAATCTCTCATTAATGGAGACCAGACTTATCTCGACCAATAGATAAGAAGTTTCGAATAAGTGAAGATTACAAGCTATTGGAACTTCGTTTCTCAAAAGGAAAGAATAACAAAAATGATAAAGAGAGCTTAATATGATATAAAAACATATAAACTATAAACACAGCAATGGAGAATATAGTTGGAGCCAACACAAAAGATAGAAAAAGTGCCTTGAATCAATACAACAACAAGGTCACATATTAAGATCAACAACGTTTAGAACAAGCAAGATGATTCGTTGCCACTATTAGTTTAATAGAGCAATGCTCCATTAAAGAATCCTATTTTCTCTTCAAATGAACATCAAGATACAAATGATTTATTTGTTGATTTCAAAACTGCTACTAGAGAAAATCCATAAGGAAATAGCTCTCATTCCTTAACCTTATCCTGATGTCAATTCTCCCTTAGAATATGAGAGACTTAGGGCCCGTTTGGTTGGGCTTTTATCAATAGAGCTTTTGTCAGTAGAGTTTTTCTGAGAAGAGCTTTTTTTAAAAGCCAATTGACTGTTTGGCTGTTGTTGCATGCATGCTTGGCCCCTCCAAAGTCAAGTATGGAGGCTATTGGCTGCATGTAAACAAATAATGGTGGCTATTGGCGTGGATTTGTTAGGCATTGTATTTTGTCATGTTAGGCTCATAATCCTCAGGCGTGGATTTGGAGAGTAGATTGCGCAGAGATTGAAGGTTTCATCAGCTATAAAAGGGATGTTAGGAATGTACAACACGAAAAACGAAAAATCCTCCTATCCTCTCGACCTCTGCTATACTTATGTGTTTTTGACAGCCTTTTTTATATTCTAGCCTTTTGTATTTGTATTCATTCTCCACGTATATTAGTAAAAGTGCTCACCCTCTAGCCGTGGACGTAGGTCACATTGACCGAACCACGTAAATCTTTGTGTCCTGTCCCATTTCTTTGTCTCTCTTTATTTTCGTTACTATTATTCGGGCTATTAAATTCTACTGGTATTCCGATCCGAGGGCATTTTAGCTTAACATTCAGTAATCCACCAGTAAGCGTCTGATAGCACACGTCCATCAATCAGGCGAGCTCCATTAGCAACAACTAGTCACAACTCACCAACGAACAAAAGAAGTCTACCAACTGGAGATGGCAGTGGGCTAAGCCGGGCACGGGCCAAGCCCTACTTATGTTTCTCTTTTTTAAAAAAAGATTTTAATTGAATTTTATTTAATTAATTTTTATTAAATTAAATTTTTTATTGAAGGAGGATAGGATTATAGGAAATGAAAGAAAAAGAATATAATCAAAGTGATCAATTCATTTAATTAAAGTTATGAATTTCAATTGATTAATAAAATATTGAGATTTCATAATTCATGAATATATAAAATGTACATATATTGATCAAATGAATAAGATGAAATCAAATTCATTAATTAAAGAGGATATGATTATAGGAAATGAAAGAAAATATTATAATTAAGGTGATCAATTCAATTAATTGAAGTTACGAATTTTAATTGATTAATAAAAATTGAGATTTTATAATGAATGAATATATAAAACGTACATATTGATAAAATGAATACCAAATTCATTAATGAAGGAGGATATGATTATAGGAAATGAAAGAAAAATATTATAATTAAAGGAATCAATTTAATTAATTGAAGTTACGAATTTCAAATGATTAATAAACATTGAGAATTTATAATAAATGAATATATGAAATGTATATGTATTGATCAAATGAATAAAATGAAACTAAATTCATTAATTGAGGATATGATTATATGAAATGAAAGAAAGAAATTATAGTTAAAGTAATCAACTCAATTAATTAAAGTTAAAAGTTTCGATTGATTAATAAAAATTGAGTTTTATAATGAATGAATATATAAAACATACATATATTGATCAAATGAATAAGATGAAACTAAATTCATTAATGCAAGAGGATACAAATGAAAGAAATGTATTATAATTAAATGGATCAATTCAATTAATTGAAGTTATAAATTTTAATTGATTAATACAAATTGAGAATTTATAATGAATGAATATATAAAACGTGCATATATTGATAAAATGAATAAGATGAAACTAAATTCAATCATAGAGGATAGGATAATAGGAAATAGAAGAAAAAGATTATAATTAAAATGATCAATTCAATTAATTGAAGTTAAAATTTCAATTGATTAATAAAATTCGAGATTTCATAATGAATGAATATATAAAACATACATATGTTGATAAAATGAAAAAGATGAAACTAAATTCAAAAATGAAGGAGGTTAACATTATAGGAAATGAAAGAAAATATTATAATTAAAGTAATAAATGCAATTAACTGAAGTTATAAATTTAAATAGATTAATAAAAACTGAGATTTTATATGAATGAATATATAAAATGTACATATATTGATAAAACGAATAAGATGAAATTAAATTCATTAATAAAGGAGGATAGGATTGTAGGAAATGAAAGAAAAATTATAATTAAGTGATTGATTCAATTAATTAAAGTTACAAATTTCTTATGATTAATAAAAATTGAGATTTTATAATGAACGAATATATAAAACATACATATATTAATCAAATGAATAAAATGAAATCAAATTTATTAATAAAGGGGGATAAGATTATAGTAAATGAAAGAAAAAGATTATAATTAAAGTAACTAATTCAATTAATTGAAGTTACGAATAAAATTCATAAATTAATGACATAATTTACAAAAATAATTTACTAAAAATTTTAAATTAACCAAAAATTTGTAATGATACAATTTACAAAAAAATAAGATAAAATCATGAAATAATGTTCTGGACCAGCAGTCTAGACTCTAGAATTGTGAAAGACTGAGAGTGGACTATGAAGACTAGAGATTGTAGTTTCTAGTCTTTATATATTTCTGTGACCGTGTAAATTTGCAAAACTCGCAGTGACTTATACGATCACATACATGCCTATGTAAGTGATCGTGGAAGTCTGCAGAAACATCTTGCCGATGACAACAATCCCAAAAATTCTAGTATTTTATAAATTCACTCTTTAATCAAAATTAGAATACAAAAAAGGTATTTTACCTTTTTGGGAGGGTGGCAAAGAAGTCAAAAAACACAACTGCGGGGTGGCCGATAAGGTGGGGCAACATTGGAAAAGAGCTATTGGAGGGGCGGTAAGGAGAAGGGGTGACTGTGGCTAGAAGACCAAGGGGTGGCAAGTGACGCCTGGTGCGATGAAGGGGTAAGTGATAGTGAGGGTTGACAGTGATGGTGAGAGAGAAAGAGAGACAAGAGAGAGAAGTGTGGTGGGGAGGGGAAGAAAAGAAATGAGAGTGATAAACCTAATGTAAAATGACATCATTTTACACTAGTTGTAGAACAACATCTTTTTATTTTATAAGAAACAGAAGCATAAATTAGTGTTGTTTTGCTTCATCTTCAAAGCGATGTTCATGGTTGAAAACTAGTGAGTAGCACACACCCGAGTTTAGCAGCCACATGTTCCATTACACTCAACCAACGACCAAGCATCACATAGCCATCTTCCATACCAATCCAGCTTCTCCAACTAACATGTGTTCAATAGCTACAGAAAAATTATGCCACACCAAGCAAAAACTCTTTCATTAGGCAACCAAACAATCCACAAGCATCTTTGTAAAGTTTTTTTGATTCATTGTCAATTTTTCATTTTCTATTTTGGTTTTGAATTTTAATACTTAAAATTTAGTTATTAATTAATTACTCTAGTTATTATTCATGATTATTTTTATTATTTACAGTTGTCATAGCTAAAGGATAAATAGAAAGGCATTGATAGAACAACGATAAGAGCTAACTCTATGATGAATCTAATTGATAAAAACTAATTTGAGAATATACTTACCATTAGTACCAATCGAAAGTGTGTTTGGATAGTCAAAGAATGAGATTGATTAAGAAATAAAAGATACAATTATGTTATGTGTCACATAACACCGTCATATCTACTTACACCGTAGTGCATTTTGTTTCAAATACACACAACTCATGGGAGTTTCCTAATCTCTAATTTATTTTATGTTGATTAATTTTGTAGAAGGTGAGTATCTTATGAATATATTAAAGACAATGTATGATTTAGGTATGGAGAAGAGGAAGCAGAGAGTGAGAGCATATATCATGATGAAATATGTGATTTGTGCTTGGACTTATGAATACTATGATTCATATGTTGATTATTCAACATGGTAGCCTAAAATTTTTTATAGTTGTCTAGAAATAGTCCTTAAGTTATGATACATTTTTTGTTTGTGTTTTAATGTATAAGAGAGATGAGCATGATTAGTGTTTTTCATTAAATACTTAAAGTATCTCATCAGTTTTATTGAATAAAAATGTGCAAGACTTGATGCATTTTGATACCCATATGAGCTTTTTAGCCTAAGAGCAATTTATCACATTTATGCTCATATATTTTTCTTTCTGGTGTGAATTATTAAACATGATTTATGTATGTTAGAACTTGTTTTAGAATACATTTTGAGACTATATTTTCTTAAATTTATACGTGGAGATGATAAGGCCATTTACATTATAAGTCTACCTTAATTTTTACCACTAAAGGACCAGTTTGAGCGTTGACCTTTCTTTTCTTGAATACTAACCCTATTACAAGCCACTTTTATCCTTCTTTAATGTGTTGATGTCCTTAATAATTTTGAGCTCCTAAATTGAATTAATTGTATAAAGCTTATTTGCATTGAATTTTGACTATTTCTATGAAAAGTAAGTTAGTTTATTCAAGTTTTATTGTTTTGATTTTTCATTTTCTATAGAATGGGGGAGAAGTATAGTTAAAAAAGGAGGGAAAAAAAAGAAATATCCTCTTTGATGTTCTTGTTAAAAAGAAAAAAAAAAGAAAAAAATGACAAGTTGATTGAAAACGATGATATTTGAATCAAGTGAATTTTGGGATTGATTTGAGTAAAAAAATGTGTGGATAAGTTGTATGATTTCCTTTAATTTTTAGCCTAAAAATTCTTTCTATCATACGTTTACCTAAGTCATGTTATAACCCTTATCAAGTCCCTTTTGATTTATGCATTAAATTCAATTTTGTTAGTAGTAGAGATATGATTCATGAACAAACTTATAGAAATAACTCGCTATACTTTAATTTAAGAGCTTAATGAACTTTGAAAGTGTCTAGAGTGAAATCCATTAGAGGGTGTCAAGTCTTGTTTCATTTTATTTTGATGAAATTATTGAAATGATATATTTTCATTCTAAAACTTTGTCGTATGAATGTTTGTTCTCTCAATTTCTATTATATCTTAAACTTTTAATGTGTATTAGCTTTTGGGATATTTTTGGATAATATTGAACAAGATGAGAGGTTGTTATGAGAATGATTGATGTATTAAATTGATGTATGCTTAAGGAAATGAATGTGGTGTGGGAGAATTTGATAAGTTGTAATTTGATTATATTAATTGGACTTATTTCTTTTGTTTTGAATTGATTTTGGTGCTTAATTGGTAAAATTATTATTATTATTTGTTTTAGGAGGTAATAAGTAGAGATTGAATCAAATTTGGCTTGAAACACCAAATTGGATCACTATTTGTTAAAACCATGAATTTTGGAAAAAGATGACAGGATTGTTGCAGTAGATAAGGCAAGATTATGCCTAAGCCAAATTCTCTTCAAGAGTTTCAGTTTAATTAAGAGACTTATTCCTAGCCTTATTATGTAGGGATTTTGGTTTATTTAAAAGATATCTCTAGAATATTGAAAGAAGTTGAGCTTTTGGGTAGGAAAAGAAGAAGAAAACATTACATACACTCTCTCCATTTTTCCTTTTTGTCTTTCTTTTATTTTGTGGTGGAACTAAAGCCATGAGTGTCTAAATCTAAAATTTTTTTATTCAAGGGAATTCAAAACTTTAGTTATAACTTTGTAAGATTTTATTCTAAACCTTAATTTTTATTTTAATTTAAGTATTTCATGTTTTGTGTTCATTTATTTTATGAGCAATCAATATTGATTAATCTAACAAATTCGATATTGACTACTCTATAGCTATCTACGAATTCAGTGATTTGTAATTAGGGTTAATTACAAAAAAAGTCCAAACTTTCGTCAATTTTTTAATTATAGCCCAAACTTTAAAAGGCAACAATAAAATGCCCAAACTTTTAATTTTTGTCAATTCTAGCCTAAACTTTAAAAAGTGACAATAAAATGCTCAAACTTTCAATTTTTTCCAATTCTAACCCAACGTTATCTATTGTTCTCTCGATACCCCCAATCCTTTGTTTTCTGTTTGTTCTTCTAATGTCCCAAACTACTTTCACATTATAGCGTACTGCACCAATAAGCTCTTCATTTTTAGTTCGTTCTCTTAATGCCCTTAGAGTAAGGGCATCGGGGGTGCATAATCTAAAATTCGAAGGGTAAGGGTGTCGAGAGAACAAACTAAATATGAAGGAAAATTTTGAAATCAAAGCGTAAGGTCATCAAGACTGTGTAATCTGATTTAGATCATTTTTAAACAACAATGTCCTTTTAATTATATGATTAAACGACATCGTTTCATTAATCTTTATTTGTTGTGTTAATTTTGACTGACATGTATTAATAGTTAAGGTTTCTGAAACACATGACAAGTAACGTCAGCAAATTTAACAAAAACACTAACATCGGGCCATAGTTGAAAAAAATTGAAAGTTTGAGCATTTTATTAGTATTGTTTGAAGTTTAGGCTATAATTTAAAAAAAAATTGAAAGTTTGGGCATTTTATTGCTACTTTTAAAAGTTTGGGCTATAATTAAAAAATTAACAAAACTTTAGGCTTTTTTTTAGTAATTAACCCTTTGTAATTATGATGAATAATTGGTATAAGTAACAAAAAGGCTATTTATGAATTTGCATATTTTACTTATGAGAAATAATAAAACTAAATTAGATAGTTACAACTATCTTAATTATTTAATTTAGAGTTTATTCTTTTTCATTAAGCTTATTGGTATCATTTAATTGATATGAAATTTATTATGCTCAATCAATTTATGGTAAGTTTTGGTTTGAATTATTGGGTTAAACAAACTAATTTAGAAAAAAATTGAGACTTAGTATGACTATCATAATAGGTTTTAAACTAACTATTTGAACTGTGAAAATTATTCTTTTTAAACCAGTGATCAAAGTTACTATTGGATGAGATCTTTCCTTGAATCAGAGATAAGTAAATTCGAATTTCTCATTTTTATATTTAGTTTATTCTTTTTTATTCCTTATTAATTTTAGTTCATTATTCAATTAATCATAAACCCCACTTTGTTTATTGAAATCAAGAAACTAATTTTTAGTTCTCTTGAGATTTGGCCTAGTTCCATAACTACTATAAGAGTTTAATGAATCATAATTAATTTTGAGAGCTTCAACAACTCGTTTAGCTAATGGGATATAAAGAGAAGAGGCAAAGTGACATAGTTCTGAAGTTAAAAAGGCTCTTTATGACTTAAACAAACTTCAAGAGCTTGGTACAGCCGTATAGATCGCTATTTTCAAGAAAATGATTTCTCAAAGTGTTCTTATAAGTACGCTCTCTACTCCAAGCATGAGAAGGAAGATATATCACTCGTATGTTTGTATGTGGATGATTTAATCTTCACCAGAAATAATTTAAAGATATTTGAAGAATTTGAGAAGACAATAACTAAAGAATTTGAAATGATTGACATTGGCCTTATAAGCTACTATCTTGATATTGAAGCAAAGAAAATGGATGAAGGAATTTTCATTTTACAAGAAAGATGTGCCACAGAAACACTCAAGAAATTCAATATGGAGAATTGTAAGCCAATCACTACACTTGTAGAATGTAGATTAAAGTTGTCTAAGAAAATCGAAAGAGAAATGGTGAATTCAACACTCTATAAAAGTATGGTTGGACGTTTAAGGTATCTCACCTTCACAAGGCTAGATATTCTCTTTGATGTTGGACTTATAAGTTGTCTCACTAAAACTCCAAAAACAACTCATTTGAAAGTTGCTAAGAGAATCCTACGCTATATCAAAGGCACTCTAAATTGTGGGATCCTCTATGCTCACAAATAAGTTTAAGCTAATTGAATAGTGATTGGGTTGGAAACATCAATGATCGCAAGAGTACTAGCGAGTTTTTATTATTTTGGGAAAATTCAAATTTCACATAAAGTTCAAAGAAGTAACCAATTGTTAAACTGTCTACTTGTGAAGCTGAATATATTGTAGCTATTTCATAATTTTGTCATGCACTATAGCTAAGGAGTTTTATGAAGGAGCCCAACAACTATAGAAGAACCAATAAAGATCTATATTGACAACAAATTTGCACTAACTTCAGCAAAGAATCTAGTCTCTCATGAAAGAAGTAAGCATATAGTTATACATTATCATTTTATAAGGGAATACATTATAAAGAAGGAGGTCTACTTAAAGTTTGCAAGATCTGAAGATCAAATTATCGATATCCTTACCAAGCCACTTAAGCAAAGAGACTTTGAAAGATTAAGAAGCATTTTTGGAGCCACAAAAAAATTAAGTTTAAAGGGGAATGTTAGAAAAAAAACTTAAATTTTAGGCCCCAAACTGTTAAACCTTAATCCATTATCTTTGTAGACTATGAACTACATTTTGGTCCATTATCTAGAGTGTACTATCTAGTATTATCTAATAGTTAGAAGTAAGGTGAATGTTGTATTAAATAATGGAAGTTGGAAGAAGTATTAAATATAAGTAGAAATGAGTTGAATTTAAAACTCTTCCATATCTCTTATCAAAAAGGGATAGGTCTCACATTGTAAATAAAGCAAAAAAATAAAAAGAGTTTATAATAGAAAGCTTCATTTCTTCTAAGTCCACTTCCACTTCACTTTCCCAAATTTCTTTTCAATATCCTTGTTCTAACAATTATCATATATATATATATATATGGGTTCATTATAAAAAAAACCCAAACTTTCTTCAATTTTTCAATTATAGCCCAGACTTTAAAAAACAGTAATAAAATGCCTAAACTTTCAATTTTTTTCAATTTTAACCCAAACTTTAAAAAGTAGCAATAAAATACTCAAACTTTCAATTTTCTTCAATTCTAGCCCAACGTTATTTGTTGTTCTCCCGATACCCTCAACCATTTGATTTCTGTGAGTTCTTCTGACGCATCAAACTACTCTCATATTACAACATACTACACCAGTAAGCTTTTCGTTTTTAGTTCGTACTCCTGATGCCCTTAGTGTGAGGGCATCAGGGTTGTGTAACCTAAAAATCGAAGGGATGAGGGTGTCGAGAGAACAAACAGAAAACAAAGGGAAAATTTGAAATCAAAGCGTAAGGTCATCGAGGCTACGTAATCTAATTTAGGTCATTTTTAAACAAAGATGTCATTTTGATTATATGATTAAACGACGTCGTTTCATTAATTTTCATTTATTGTATTAAATTTGGCTAACATATATTAATAGTTAAGGTTTTTGAAACAAGTGGCAAATCACGTCAGTAAACTTAACGGAAACACTAACATTGGGCTAGAATTAGAAAAAATTAAAAATTTGAGCATTTTATTGCTATTTTTTGAAGTTCGATTTAGAATTTAAAAAAAATTGAAAGTTTAGACATTTTAA
>JANZXV010000211.1:9454572-9467089 GCA_027576455.1 Erythroxylum roigii | reverse complement strand
TTGCACAGAACTCTCTCGAGTTTTTACAGTATATGAGTATGTATTTCTCGTGTGTATTGTATCACCAAAAATTCAGTCGTCTGTCAGTAGTCTTTGTCTTCGACTTCGACTCCTTATTTATAGTTGAGCCTTCAACTGCTTCTTGAATAACTGCTTCTTGAATCTTTAAAGAAACGGTTAGGCAGTTGCGCTCTGTAACTTCCTCAGACTGATACTTCTGACTTCCTTCGTCTTCTTTTCGTATCGTCTGTTTTTGTAATTAGCTTTCGTCTGCTTTTCGCTTAGCATAGCTTCCGTCTGCTTTTGCTTCGCATAGCTTCCGTCTGCTTTTCGCTTTGTATAGCTTCCGTCTGCTTTTGCTTCGCATAGCTTCCGTTACGCTTCGTCTGTTTTTCCTTTTGAGTAGTCTTTCGTCTGTTTTTCCGTTACGCTTCGTCTGTTTTTCCTCCATTACTTTTGTCTGCTTTTCATCTAGACTTCTATTTGTTTGTCATCAAAATCAATTAATACGTAAAGTCTTTTTTGACTTAACAAAATGGATTGCGATTTGCCAAAAAAAGCTCCATACTCCTCATTGACACTCCATTCATACTACCACCCCTCTAAGATGGAACAATAAAATTTGTTTTCAACAAGCTTGGAGAAGAACACCTAGAATCATTTAGAGCCTCTTCTGGATTAATAATGATGATTAGGACAACTTTTTCTTATAAAAAAGGCATTATTAGTCCTCCAATCTATTCTGTCCAGGCCGATGGACATAAGGTGTATGTCAACCATGTTAACGACCATTTTATCTAAGATACAGATCCATCTATAAGCGATTCAAAATGTTAATGCTAGATGGATGACAATTCTCATAATGATGATGAAGTTTGTGTCTCTCGATGGAGAGAAGAGCTTAGAAAAAATTCAAAACCTTTATGCCAATTAGCAAAAAAAATTCAACTGAAGCAAAATGAAGATGATAACTCGAGACCCTGGATTGGTTTTATAAATCCTATACCTAGACCAAAGAATCTCTTTGAATTGCTAAGAGTAGTTATAAAAGAATACTTGATCCAACCAAGATGCTCTGTGCCAGTAATTCCTTTAATCCTAAAGGAGATCTCTAATCCATTACCTTGTATGATGATGTGATCATATTAAGAAGATTTTCTACTTTTGGAAGCCCATACTAATAAAACCACTGGAGTATGTATAAGGTCATACTCAAGATCCATAGGTATCAATCCACGTGACAATCATGTACCTGTTTCTCCAGCAGAAGAAGTACTAAATTGGAAAACACAAAAGTTGTAGTAGAAAACAATGTCCTTCGTAGAATCGATTAAAAGCTTGATGGTCTATCTTAATAAGCACAAAGTCTAAATTCAAAGGTTGATGTTATTTCTTTTCAAATTCAACAATTACATTGACTACTCAATCAAGCTGCCCAACTTGATTTGGATCTGAGAAGATAAATTGACCAACTCTATTTTAGATCAGAGTTCTCTAAAAAAGAAAGAAAATTTTAAAGAGTTCGAGAAGAGCTTAAAAGAATTGAGTCTGATATGACTAAAGAACAATTCAAAGTTGTATATAAATCATACCCCTTGACATTTCTAGCCATGAGAGCCACCTATAATACTCTGTCCTACCCTGAAGCTACTGACTATAGAAAATTCTTCAAAATGTCATATCCACTGTTTAGGCAAACCCTTGCAAAATCATCCAAAACTTCCAAACCATACCCACTAGTGAAAGACATTCTGTCCACTTTTAAACCTCTACATATCAATACACCACCAAAGTTTCTGCCAAAAGAAGACCTTCCCTAGACACACTAAAGGAACCTATGCCTAACGAAGAATTCATAGTTACCTTACAACCTATTCCAAATAGCTCTAAAAATTACACAGTATCATATAACTCTAACGATCATACTAACAATTAAGACTTTGATTATTTTGCAAAAACACATAGAAAACCTTGCAGATCTCACTCATATATTTCAAATGATGATGGTTGTTCCACACTCTTATTAACCAAACACAAAAGTTGAACCTGAAGTTAACGATATTGAGTCAATGATTGAACTAGTCAGACCGTAAGTAACTCATGTCTACAAACCTACTTCAAGTCTACAATTTACATTTGATAATGTTCCACTAACAAAATGGAGAGATAAACTGCATGGATATAGTGCCTAGATAGATCTTCAAATGACAAGGCCTAATTTCTCTTAAAGACATATTGGGAGAATTTGTCTCTAAAATGACAAAAACTTTAAGAGAATGGTATCAAAGCCGCTCAAGTACCCTAGTTAGAGGGTTATAAGGATAATAGCAAACCACCAATGATATGATAGAGAAGACCTTTATGAGACCTCTAAAATACACAAACAAGACTATAGCTAACATCCCAGGTAAGCTACTTGAGAGAAGTCCTTTTCTCCTTAATGGGCATCAACTCTCAAGGCATGTCTCTTAGAGATATAAGTTGACTAATCCTCCCTGTATAACTTATATCTCAAACAGGATCATAGGTCTTATACTTTTTAATGCATGGGATCCTTATACAAAAGTAAGTGCACAACATACTTACATCTTTGTGTGATAAAAGTAAAATTATTGAAGACTCAAGCTTTTAAGGGAGAGAGAGATTTTAAAGAGAAATCATATGGAAACACACAATGTTTTTTCATAGTAATTTCTTGGATACAATAAAGCTTGGTTACAATGAAAGAGATCTTTTGCTTATTCAGGCAAAAGAGGTGACAAAAAGCCAAACATCTATGGATAAGAACAAAGGATTTGTTGGAACAATGAATAGGACATTTTGAAGACTTTTCCATAGTCAGTAGCATTAGTGTAAGATGGAGTATTATTGGTGGGTCTTACAGCTGGAAATGTCAAAGGTATGGTTCATACAAGCCTAGATTATTCTTTAGCCATATCTGACTCAAATATTTAGAGCTCTTCTCAAACTCTTTGAAGTTCTCTTTCCTTTTTAGAGAACTCTGGTCTACATTAATGACGAGTAATATAACTTTTAGATCTGAATCAAGTTGGACAGCTTGATTGAGTAGTCATTGATTTAGTTATCAGACTTAAAGAGATATAGCATCATCCTTTGAATTTAGCCCTTTATCTGTTGAGATAGACAATCAAGCTTTGAATTGATTATGTAAAGGACATTTTTTTGTGCTACAACATTTTGTGTTTGCTAGTTTAGTACTTCTTTTGCTAGAGAAACAAGTACATGATTGTCTTGTGGATTGATATATGTAGATCTTAAGTACGACCTTATAGGTGCTCCAGTAGTTTTATTAGTTTGAGCTTCCAAAGGTCAAAAATTTTCCTCATATGATCTCACAATCATACAAGGTAATGGTTTGAGGATCTCCTTTGAGATTGAAGGAATTACTGACACCAAGCATCTTGGTTGGATTAAGTTTTTTTTTCAACTACTTTTAAAAGTTTTGAGAGATTCTTTGGTCTAGGCATAGGATTCCTAAGACCAATCTAAGGTCTTAAGTTATCATCTTCATTGTGCCTAGGTTGGATATTTTTTTGTTGGTTGATATGAAGATTTTGACTTTCTACTGGACTTTTCTCTCTATCAAGGGACAAACGTTGTCATCACTATTATATTATAATTGTCATCCATATCACACATAATGGATATATATCCCAGATGAAATGGTCATTAACATGGATGACATACACCACATGTCCATTGGGGTGATTGAAGGACCATTAATGCCTTCTTCATGAGAAAAGGCTAAACTAATCATTATTATTGAGCCAGAAGAGACTCTAGATGATTCTGGGTGTTCTTTACCAAGCTTACTGAAAATAGATTTTACTATTCCATCCTTCAAACTTCTTATAATTAAGGGAAGGTAGTATGAATGGAGCACCAGTGAATAGTACGAAACTATTTTTTTTTAATTCGTGATCCATTTCATGGGCATTAACTCTACCAGTTGTTGTCATGGCAATTATCGTGGAGTCTGGATTATTATTGCCTCATTTTGAGACTTGTCTGCCACTTTATAAAAGGCATCTCATATAGAGTTTGAAAAGTTCAAATCTAGAGTATAATTCTACAATCTGTAAATGATTTGATGATAGTGTGTGGTTATGATAATGGTAGGTTATTAATCAACTCCAACAATTTGAATATAAACTCTTAGTCTTATGGGTAGAGTTACAATGTAGCACACCACTCTCGCAAGACATGTACCCGACATCTTGAGTGATGTTCGAGTGCAAATCTTGCAAAGGTGGCATGCTAGAATAGTCAAACTCTCGAAAACTCAGTACAAATTTTTTTAAATAGTACAAGCGTATGCAAAAATGAATAATCAAATTCGAGCCCATTTTTTTTCATAACATCAAAATCACATTTATTATTATTACACTCAAGATCATTCTCATTTACAAACCTTTCCACTTTGGAAAGTTATTACAAAATATAATATTCAAATATACATGTTACAATAATTGCGGAAGACTCAATTTGATACAAAAATAAGAACATTCAAATGCAGACACAAACTGATCCCGTCTTCTATCTCTTACTTAAATGCAGTGTCTATACTTCCATTAGCCTAACAGGATAACTCTTCTGAGCCTTAAAAATATTGCAAATTTTGGGTGAATTTTGTAAACTCAGTGAGTGACCATCTTCGATGGCTCACTCCATCACATAACACATACAGTTCACATATTCACATAAAAAGATGTTTGGGTCAATTTTGCATGGCCATTTTGATAAAGAAAATGAGGTATCTAGGCATTACATTCTTATAAAAAAAATGTTTCGTTGTGTCTTAAGTTTCTAATGACATTGATTTCATGCAGTTTTGTTCAATATTATGTAAGTTATACTCAAAATACTACAAGATGTTCTCAAACTATGACAGCACACTATACTCAACTTCAAGCAAAATTTTGAAACTCTTAAATACAGAATTGAAATTTAATTTCTTCATTAAAAATATAGGCATATGTCTCTAGTTTAATCTAAACCAAAAATAATCCCATTTGGATGTCTACATATCAAGATATGGCTAAAATACAGATACATGTCCAGTGAAAACGTTATAGCTAACATACTCCAGAAATTCTTCTTTCAATTTTCTAGATTTTCAACTCCTATATGTTACATTCAAATCATAGTTCATCATCTCTACATCATTTAATCTTCATTCTCACCTCAATTTCATATCAATATCATTCATAAACAACTCATAAACTATGGTTGATCATAAATACAAAAACAGAACATCAACGTATAAATACATTCATCAAATTTCTGCATACATTCTACTCCATTATCATGATCATTTCACCTTCAAACTATCATCATATATGTTTGTAAGTCACCATACCATTGTGTATGACTAGCATTTAAGTTAAATACTAGTCATGGGGTGACTAATTTAGTCACCCCTGTGTGTGGCTAGTCACCCCCGTGCATGGCTAGTGACTAATTATACTGTTATGTGTTTATCTCTGTGTGTTCATCTAATATTCCTTTACATATATACTGCTATGTACTGCTATATATACTACTATACATATCCCTTTACTTATGCTTGAGACAGTGTGCATACCCATAATAGGTAAAGACAAGGTATGTCTTCTTTAGCTATTCCCCAAGGTTCGGGAATAATTAAACCCGAGAATAACTATTCTAACTCTCTTTTTCTAACTAAACACAAAAATAGGAAATTGTTAGGAATATACTAGGAAAAGAATACTTATTTCATTGAACCAAACATACTGTAAGTTCTTTTTTATTCAAAAAAAACTCAATCAATAGTTTAAAACAACAGAAATGAGAACGAAGAGCAACCAAGAACCAAGGGCAGAATGGTCATTGCCAAACAACTAATTCAGTTGTTTGGTCCAAAACGCTCCACATCTAGAGCTTTTCACAAAACAATTGGTTGATTCAACCCAATCAGCTCATAACCAAACAACAAAACAACTTTTTAATATAGTCAAACCTCTAATTTGGGTCAACTAGTTGAAAAATAGCTTATCAACAATTTATCAAACGACCCAAAGTTGTATTTCAAAAAAACTTTTCATTACCTTTTCTCTTGGAGATTGTTGGGCTCTCTCTAATGAGCCCAAGTTATCATATTGTAAAAATAGGTCATAAAGGAAGGAAAACTTAGAAATATGGTAAACTATAGCCATACTTCAGTCATATTAGGCCTATGAATGAATATGACCTTATAGCATTAGTAGCTTAATGACAAGAATTGGCTAACCGTTTGGACGAATTATCTAAAGATTTGTCTATTGGGAAATTGGAGGGAAAGGCTTATAGAGAGGGAAGTGTCATTAGAGGCAGACGTGAGAGACGAGCATTTCGGGGGTGAAACATAAGAAGCATCCTCATTTGTTCCAAAATATTCTAAACTGGATTCCCCAAAATATGATGAATCTAGTTAACCTTTGGGTTAGATTAACAGATGTGAGCATTTCTTTAGGAATAAGAAAACACTTGAGCAAGATCAAGTTAGTTTAACATCTTTCCATCTTGAAGGTGATGCTCAATTATGGTTCCTGAGGTTAGAGAGGGATAGACTAGCCACTAAGTTGGATGCTTTAAAGAAACAATGTAACCTACACTTTGGGCCTTCTATTCGAAGAAATAAATTAGGAGAATTGGTTAAGCTTAAGCAGATCAGTTTAGTAGAAGATTATCAATACTAGTTTGAGTAGTTGTCGACTAGGGCCAGTTCATTGACGATGGAGCAACAAGTTCAGATTTTCCTAAGTGGGTTGCAGGAATATGTTGTCTTCAAAGTGGAGTTACACCAACCACCATATTTAACGAGTATGATGAGCCTTACTCGGTTGTATGAACAGAAAGGTGAACAAAGGAGAGTCTTTCAATGTAAAACTAACAGGTTTTGTTCAATCGCTCTCTCCCTTTGTGAAGCAACTTAGTCAAGTTGAAATTGAAGATAGAAGGGTGAAAAGTCTTTGTTAAAATTGTGATGAAAGGTTTATACTATGCCACCGTTGCAAGAAACTATTTTGGTTAGAAGTTATGGAAGACCACCATACTCATAATAAAGACGAAGAATAAAGGGGCAATGTCGAAGCAGCATAAATCTCAATTCATGCAATCGCTGGATCACAATCTTCAAAAACCATGCATATTAGTAGATCTTTGAAAGGGTTGATTGATTCTGGAAGTACTCATAGTTTCTTGGATGTAGTTTTGGCCAAAAAATTGAACTAAAGAAGAGACGCGGGTGATGGTGGCCAATAGGGAGTTTGTCCCTAGTGAAAGAATTTGTCATAATGTTCCTCTCCTCATGGGTGATACTCTTTTTTACATTGATTTGCTTCTATTGTCTCTTACTCGACTGGACGCAATTATGGGGTTTAATTGGATAAAACTTTGCGGTTCATCACATGAGACTTTAGTCTGATGAAGATGAGTTTTAGCAAAAGTGGGCAACTTATAGAGTTACAAGGAATGAGGGAATCTAGGCCCACTTCCCCAAAAATTTTATCAACTAATATCTTATCTATTGACAGGGATTTTGATTTATAGAGACTTTTATCAGAATTTCACAGCATCTTTAAAGAACCCAAAGAATTACCATTATCTTGTACCTGTGATCATCGCAGCTTGTTAGAACTGGGAATGACTATTTGTCCATACATCTATCCTCACCTTCAAAAAGATGAAATTGAAAAGCAGTGTCAACAGATGTTAGATATAGGAGTGATTCAACGCAGTTAATCTCCTTTCTCTTCTTTTGTGTTGTTATTACAAAGGTTGATGGTACTTGGCATTTTTGTGTGGATTATTGTGTTTCAAATGCCAAGATAGTTAAGAATACATTTCCCATTCTAATCATTAAAGAGTTGCCTGAAGAACTTCATGGGGCCAAATTCTTTACAAAGATGGATTTATATTGTGGTTACCATCAAGTTCGAATGTTCCCTGCTAATGTGGAGAATATAAATTTTTGCACTAACCATAGGCATTTTGAGTTTCTAGTATGCCCTTCGAGTTAATAAAGGCCTCCTCCACATTTCATGCTTTGATGAGTTCTGTCTTCCAATAATATCTACTGAAGTTTGTTCTTATTTTCTTTGATGATATGGTCATCTACAACAGATCTTAGGTTAAGAACATACAACATTTACGTGTTGTTTTCTCTATTCTTCAACAACACAACTTATTTTAAAAAAAATCTAATTGTAGTTATGCTCAATCAGAGGTCGCTTATTTGGGCATGTTATTTCTACCCAAGGTGTTTCAGCATATTGCAGTAAGGTTGATGTTATGACTGAGTAGCCTTTGCCTACTTCTATCAAAGCATTACAGGGGTTTTTAGGACTTACTAGTTACTATCAAAGTTTTTGAAGAACTATGGGTTGATTACAATATCTCTAATTGTGATGCTTCACAAAAATGCCTTTATTTAGATGGAGGATACAAGGAACGCCTTTTCAAATCTTAAGTAGGCTATACGGTGTTTCGATGCTTGAAATGTCATACATTGTTGTTAACACAATCTACCAATATCACTTCCACCACCATTCTTTCTTCCTTTTTGTTCACGGGATCATCTTTTCTTTCAAATTCTGTGTCACGTGACATGGACTCGCGCTACTGCAAATTTCACTGCCTCTATCGTATACCATCCAACTCTAACCCTGGCCCTGCACTAGCAATATGTAGTTTTTTATATTAATTCTATAATATAAATCAAAATTATAAAATAGATATTAATTTATTCTTATCATTAATTTTTGATGCAAAATGTCAATTATAAGCTAGGCTTCTACTTTTTATTATACACATAAAAGTTTTAATAAATTAACAATTTTTTATACTTCTAATTAAAATAGTAAAATTTTATATTTAAAGAATATTTAAACTTATGTCAAAATACATAAGTAATTAGGTTTTAATAATAACTAGTATGTAAAATATGTCTTCGTAATTTCAGTAGCCGATTTCCCAATCATATATTTGAACCCAAGATAAAAAGTCGGTGTCATTTTATTATTAGAGGCGAGTGTTTCGTGAAATACAAAAATAATAACTTTGCTGGATCAAATGACAAAAACTTATTAAACAAAAGAAGTAAAGAAGAATCGAAAGATGTCTTTGGCAACCCCATTGTTTGCTGAGCTTCACTGAAATTGTAGGCTAAAACTGTAAAACAAAAGTTATGCTTTTTGATGAAATGTCCCGAAATTTTGGGGTGTGGCCAAACTATAAGCAGGAACTTTGGCCAGTCTCCGTTGCTTCAAGACCTCTCTAACCCTCTCAACCTCTGCCCATAAACCTCTGCTAGCAAATATATTGGACAGAGCAACGTAAACCCCATCATTCCAAGGCTCCAATTCAAGCATATTCAAAGCCACCCACTTACCCATCTTCACATCCCCATATTTCTCACAGGCACCCATCAAACTCCCCCATATCACCACGTTTGCCTTCATGGGCATCGCCTCCACGACCCGTCTAGCCTCTTGAAGCAACCCCACGCGGCCATATAGATCCACCATGCATCCGTAGTGCTGCAGTTGGGGCACTATCTTATACACACTCTTCATCGATTCAAAGTAGTATCTCCCTTCCTGGACCTTGCCACCATGCACACACGCACTCAACACTCCGATGAATGTTACATAGTTAGGCCTCACACCAGCTTTCACCATGCTTTGGAAGCATTGAATAGCTTCATTTGTACGTCCATGCATGCCGTAGCTCACTATTAATGAAGTCCAAGACGACACGTTTTTTTGTGTCATCGACGAGAATACGCTACAGGCCAAATCCATCCTACCGCATTTGCCATACATGTCAATGACCGAGTTCGTCATCAAAATGTCTGGTTTCTCAGAAGTCCTAGCATAAAAAACGTATTTATGCAATTGGATTGCCAAGTCCAAATCACCTAAACGCCCGCAAGCCGATGTCACGCTGACCATGGTCACGTCATCAGGTTGGAACCCTCTTTTTCTCATCTCAATAAACATGTTAATGGCTTCTTTCGCTCGTCCAGCATGACATAGCCCGGCAATGATAGCATTCCAAGAGCCCAGCTTTCTAGAAGGGTTTCCATCGAACACCTTATGAGCATCCCCAAAATCCCCTAATTTAGAGTACAAACTGATGAACCCACTCTCACAAAATTCATTCAACTCAAGCCCGACCTTTATGGCAACAGAATGAAGTTGCCTTCCAGTCCGAACTGCGAAAAGCTGGCAAGCAGCCTTTACGCTGATAGGAAGCGTGTAAGAATCAGGCAAAACACCTGACCGACACATGGAAACATAGATATGGAGCGCTTTGGTTGGAGCATCTAGTCTAGTGTATGCCCTCAATATGTTGTTCCAGTGAAATGGAGCGGGATAGAGATGAAGCAAGTGAGTCCGGATAATGTGGGCGAAATTTTGGTTGAGTTGTGGCAAATTGCTGCAATTTGAGAGCTGTATATCCACAAATTTTGGTAGGTATTGGGGTGAACAATGTGGGTCTGTGACGGAGTGGGTGTCTAGGGGAATGGAAAGTGAAGCGAGAGAGTGAGAAAGATGGTGAGAGAAGGTTAGATGTCCCAGTGCGAGTGTTTGGGGTTTAGGAAGGCCAGCGATGAGATGATTGTAGATGGAGAACATGCGCAAGGGATTTGCAAGACCATGGGCCACTGACTTCTAGTTCAAGAGATTGGTCGTCAAATTTGACTTAATTTGATTATGTATATACGAAATTAAGAGTATGACATTATCTCAAAATACGAATTATAAAGTCTTGGACTGTTTTCTTTTATTAAAGATGAAATGTCGGAAAACTGTGACGACGACTTCATGCTTAGGCCGGCAAGTCAGGGGTCTTCACTCCACCGCGAGGCTCGCTGATTAAAGAAAAAAAGAAAAAAGAAAACGCTCAAAAACTGTTGCCACGTAAACGTTGAAAGGATAAAAACTTCTTTAGAGGTCAATCAATTGCAATTTTTAGAGGTCAATTTCGTTATTCAACTTTCTACCTGTCTTGTCAATGGCGAGTTCAGAGGGCGCCATTGGCATGCGACACGCGTTCGGAAATGTTCTTGCCGTATTTATTCTAATTTTGACCGGAGTTTTCACTAGTCCTTCCGGAGTGAAGATCGTCTGTAACTTTTATCCAAGACCAACTCTGTTCCATCACTATTACGCTATTTCATCACACTGTTGATTATCTCCTTGAAATATTTAATTTGATACATTATTTAGCTTAATGTGGTAACTGTTTTGTCTTTGGTTACTACGGAACTGAGTAGTAAGTGAGTCAAATTGATTCTTTTGCTTTCCTGTCTCGCTTCTTAAACAGAGATGCTTTCCTGATCTTTAAGACCGGTATTTGCTTTCTCAATGTGATTATTATGTTACAAACAAATGAAGGAACAAGTTTTAGAATACTGGAATCACGACGAATGAATGGTGATGATTTAGATAGCTATCAAGGAAAGAACACGTATTTGATTTAGTCTTTCTAGGTTTCATTATTACTTTCCACAATTCAATTCGTCTGAATAGTGATAGACTTGAATTTCCCAGTTAGTTGCCGTGGCACGGTGTCTTCACACCCCACCCTTTTCCCTCTCTCTCCCTTTGAACTTTACTGAAAAAGTGAAATGGTAAATATTCATTACAAATCTTCATTAATTCATGTGAGGATCTTAAATTCATTATCCCTCTGTCTGTTGAGGCTGTTTGTGTGTTCACTGTTGGAAGTTCAACATAATTCATAAATGGTTCATGAGTTAAGAATACGAAAGGTTTATGAGGTTACGGATATGAAAAGTTCATGAAGATGAATAGTTGTATAATTTATGAGTATTTTAATTAATTACTTGTAACTGTTTGGTTGCATTAATATGAGATGTGTATATAAAGGGAGATGACGTGATAAGTGTGTAAGAAGAACGGAAAAGTGAGTTAAAAAAGAGGAGAAAAATAGTATTGCCGTACAGAGTTTTGTGAGAGTCCTTGTACTGTTTTTTTCTAGCAAATAAGATTTATTTTCTCTTCCATACATATCCTTGTTTGTGTTAGATTAAGTGTTTCTAAACACAGCGATTGTCAACAAAGTGGTATCAGAGCTTGAGAGATTAGAGAAAATGGCCAACAATATTAACCATGCTCCATTTCAGGTACCTCGTCTAACAAAAGAGAACTATTCAACTTGGTGTATTCGGATGAAGGCTTTGTTGGGTTCGCAAGATGCTTGGGAGATAGTCGATAAAGGATATGTGGAACCAGAAGAAGAAGCCATTTTGAATCAGGCACAAAGGGATGCTTTGTGTAATACAAGGAAAAAAGATCAAAAAGCTCTCACCATAATCCATCAAGCAATTGACGATGGAACGTTTGAAAAAATCGCTGAGGCAGAGACTGCCAAACAAGCATGGCAAATTCTGGAAAACACATATAAAGGTGTTGATCAGGTGAAGAGAGTAAGGCTTCAAACGTTGAGAGGAGAATATGAAGCCTTA
>JANZXV010000211.1:9435666-9450240 GCA_027576455.1 Erythroxylum roigii | reverse complement strand
TATAAAGTAACTTATAAAGGGTTATGTTTACATGATATTTATAATCCGACTTAAACTAGTGGGAGTTTAGAGTTGGGAATTCAAGTTTCACATGTTACTCACTGGATCAGACCAGAAATAGAAAATATACAATTTTCATTGATTTGTTTCAAGCTAACTAAGAGGTTTTCGGGTTTTGTTGGAGTTTTTTAAAATTTCTATTCTTTTGTGTCTTTTTACTGTCGATATTAGCTTCTTTGTGTCATTTAAGGTTTAATGTTTTTTTGATTTTACTATCTTAATCTCTATGTGTTTGATATTGTTGGAATTGAAGAAAAAGAGACAAACTTTCTCTCCGGTGAATTGAAAAAACAAGAGTCTTAGTTGAAAACTACCATTGGGTGTCTACTTTCTCTATTTCAATTTTTTTTTAAATGCTTTTACATGCTCCTAACACCCTCTCCTTCTCCTTAGAATAATCTCATCTATTTGTATTTTGAGTTTTCTTCCAAGGTGTGTTTGGGTATGAAATTGGATTCTGTAGATCTGCTTCCATTGCTTTGCTCTTTCTAAGTTCAGATATTGTTTATATGGTTTGTACAATCATCACCATCCATGAATGGTGAGTGAATGAAAATAAAAGTTTTTGTTTGATAGAGGCATGTGAAGTAGAAACGCCATAAAGAAAAAAAAACTAATTTTGGGTTTGTAGTAGTTACTTTATTATTGCTTTTAATATTAAAGACTGGATTTTGAGTTGTGGGTATATGGACAATCTCTCTCGCTATATTAGGTTCAAATATGTTCATCAATGTCTCTTTTAACTGTAATTAACGAGCATTTTCAAGTTCTTCAAATTTCCATCTTTCTTTTCATTCCTATTTAGATATATTATTTACTATTTCACTGCTCAACTCTATTATTCCTTTTTTGAAGACTATCAAATGGAATTAGCTTTGTCTATATACTTAAAATCCCCAAAATCTATATTTTGCACTAGAGGTTGTTCCCTTTTTTGGGGTTTTGATTCTTTTTGCACATATAGTAAGGGGAGAGGTGACTGTTATTGGTTCAAAATTTGGACCATTTAAATTTAGATTTGCTTATTGTCGATTGTATTTATGATTTATATATTCGGATAGTGTGGTGCCCACATTGGGTTTTAATATTAATCCTTGTTTCCTTTCTCGAGTATTTTTAGAGTCATTTATGGACTTGTTGAGTTGGTCTTTTATAGCTTGTGTTGGACATTAGAGTAAGAGTGGTGGCTTTGACTTCTAATTACAGAACAAAGGCTAGTCGTTCAAAGAGTTTTGGGTCTAGGAGAAGAGAAGATGTTGACATATTAAGGATAGGTTCTTGGAATATTGGGACCCTTACAAGGAAGTCATTAGAATTAGTGAAGATTTTAGATAAATATAAGATTTATATAACGTGCATCTAAGAGACAAAGTGGACAGGGGATAAAGTAAAAGATATTAATAAGTTCAAACCTTAGTATTTAGGATGTTTGAGACAATAGAATGAGGTAGGTATCTTGGTTGTCAAGGAACTTATAGAACATGTTATGAGGGTAAATAAGACTAATGATCAGATTATGTCCTTAAAGATTATATTGAAAGGTGTTGATTTTAATATGGTATGTGTTAAGCACCCTAGGTAGGGTTAGACGAATTGCTTAAGTGTTAATTATGGGAAGATCCAGATGAGGTGATTCAGCAGATTCCTCCTAATGAAAGAGTTATTCTAGGAGGAGACTTTAATGATCATATAAGTGTAACCTCATATGGATATGCATAGACTCATAGGGCTTTGGGTATGGTGATAAGAATGATAGTGGGACTTCTTTGTTGAATTTTACAGTAAAATTTGAGTTAGTGATAGCCAACTCATTTTTTAAGAAAAACAAGGAGCACCTAGTGGATTTAAAAAGTAGACACATGAAAATGCAAATTGACTACTTTCTTGTAAGGTAGAGTGGTTGACCTAAGTAAGGATTGCAAGGTGATACCTAAAACTTACTTTTCAACTCAGTATAGAATGTTGTTTAAGGATCTTATTAATAGAAGAGGAAGAAAAGGAGTCCTAAGAGGTGCATCAAAGTCAGATGGTGGATTTAGTAGAACAACTTAGGGATAGAGTAATATATGAAGAAGAATTGAATTGGAAGGAGATGATGACTAGATGCAGGAGAAAGAAGCAACTATTTTAAGGAATACAACTAAAGAGATCTTGTTGTTTCTAAAGGGCTTAGGGGAAGTAACATGGAGTCTTAGTGGTAGAAGGAAGATGTACAAGAAAAGATAAGATTAAAAAGGTCTCACTTATAAAGCTCTATTGGATATCACATAGAGGTAGAGAGGGAAGTTAATAGAGAAAGTGACAAAATGGAAAAGAAAGAGGTGAAGAAGATAGTCTCATAAGTTAAAAAAGATCTTACGAGAAATTATACCAAAGATTAGAAACTAAAGATGGAGAAAAGGATATATTTAAGTTGGCGAGAGCTAGAGAACAGAAATCGAGAGACCAAGATCAAGTTTTTTTTGTATAAAAGATGAAGCAAGGTCAATGCTCATGGTTGAAAATGACATGAATATAGGATGGCAGATTCTATAGTATTTTTAATGAAGGTGTAGAGGTTAACATCTTTTTAGGTGATCTTAACATGTCTAAGAGGTATCGTAGCTTTACTTGTTGTTGAAAAATCACAAAGGAAGAAAGTAAAAGAGCTTTGAGTGGAATGAAGAGTGGAATGGCAATAGGGCCTGATGAGATACCCATAGAGGTGTGGAACAGTCTAAGTAAAAGGGTCTTACTTGGCTAGCTAAGCATTTTAATGTGATCTTTAAGTCTGCCAAAATGTCTGATGAATGGAGACTTAGTATGTTAATTCCTTAATATAAGAACAAAGGGAATATCCAAAACTGTAACAACTATAGAGGCATCAAAATACTTATTCACACTATAAATTTATTGAAGAAAGTGATTTACAAAAGAGTGAGAAAGGACGCACCTATTTTAGAGAGCTAGTTTGGTTTCATAACTGGAAGGTCCACGATAGAGGTTATACATCTCCATGGTATATTAATGGAATATTACAGAGAAAGACAGTGCAACCTACATATGGTTTTTATTGACTTAAAGAAGGCGTATGACAAAGTACGTAGGGAAATCATGTAGAGGTGTTTAGAAGTTAAAGGAGTTCCTATGACCTATATATAGGTTACTAGGGATATGTATGGAAGTGTTAAGACTAGAGTAAGGATGATAGGAGGAGATATAGAGCATTTTTCTATCAATATTAGGCTACAATAAGATTTTTCACTGAGCCCCATTTTTTTGTAATTGTGTTAAATGAGCACCAAGAATATCAAAGGGAATATTTTTTGGTGTATGTTATTTACTGATGACATTGTTTTAATGGATGAGAAAAAAGAGAGTGTCAATGTCAAGCTAGAATTTTAGCGAGATATGTTAGAGTCGAAGAGTTTTAAATTGAGTAGGATATGGTTGCGTGCTTAGAGTGTAACTTTTTAGGCCATGGGGTGCCTTCCAATGTGGAGGTAAAGATTGATTTAGAACTAATACCATAGAAAGAGTGTTTCATGTATCTAGGATATGTCATCTAAAGTAATGGAGAGATCGTTGAACACCGTATCAGATCAGGGTGACCTTAATAAAGAAATGTTGCAAGAGTTTTATGTGACAAGAAGATACCACTCAAGCTCTAATGTAAATTATATCATTTAACTATTAGGTTGGTCAAACTTCATGGGATGGGGTGTTGGCCCATCAAACAGGTGCATAATCATAAGTTAATTGTGGCGGAGATGAGGATGCTCTGTTGAATGTGCAACCTCATTAAGAGTTAAGGTCAGGAGTGAAATGATAGGAGACAAATTAAAGGTGACTAATATTAATAAAAGATTAAGAGAGATAAGGCCTAGGTTGTTCAGACATATTAAGAGGAGACATCTTAACACTCTAGTGAGAAGATGCGAGAAGATTGTAATTAAAAACTATAAGAGAAAAAAAAGAAAGGCCTAAGAAGAACTAGATGGAGGTGATACAAAATGATACGGTGCTGCTAGAACTTACCGAGGATGTGACCCTCAATAAAATTTTTTGGCATACTAGGATAAGGGTAAATTATCTTACATAGAGATCCTTCTTTTTCTCATAAGTTTTTTAAATATTTTCCTTCGATTCTTATATCTTATATTTAGCCTAAACTTTTAATATATGATACTTTCCTCATAGTTATTAGCCTAAATATTTCCTTACCTAACCTAAACATTTTATTATAGTGACTTGTTTATGTTATTTATTTATTTGTCTTCTTTCTTATTTGCATATTTATTTACTTCTTTTATTTTTATTCTTTTCCTTGTTCTATATTTATTATAGTACTTATTTTTGTATTTCTATTTGTACATATTTATTTTTAATTTACTATTACTATCCTTTATATGTAATTTTAATTTTTTTATTACTACCTTATTATTTTAACATGTATCTTTTATTGATTTTTTTCATTTTCGTTTCATTTTATATCTATATATTATTTATTTATTTAGTGTTTTTCCTTTTTCTTTTCTTTATGTGGGTTTATCAAAAACAGTCCCTCTACTACTTAAGGGTAAGATTATGTACCTTTAGACCTCCTCAGACCCCATGTTCAGCGGGATTTCTATTGAGATATTGTGATATAAAGGTGATTCTACAAATTACAAGGAAGAAAAATGATGTCTTCTGATATAGGAATTCCTAATACTAACTTACTATTTATGTATCAATTTATTAATATGCATAAAATGTTATTTAAATGATTACATAATTGGTCAAAAAGGAAATTTTAACTCGAACGTATGTATCTAAATACAAAGTTAGACTTTAATGTTTTATAGTGTTTAAATTAAAAAATAATATTTTCAAAATATTAAAATTGAACACTCCATAATCGAGAAATGTAATAGAGAAATGATTCTATTAGTCTTTTGTTACATTAGTAATAATGTGGCCGAAATTTCTTATTTTTAGTACATTTATGGGCCCTGCATTGCCACTTGTGTGCCATGTGGCTTTGTGAGACTCATTTCTTTTTTTTTAATCCATAATTATATAATTAAATAATTTTATTTGAAAGCAATTCTAATTTTTTCCAATCTCTAACCCTAAAATTCGCACTTTTTTGTCCTCTAGATGAATTAAACTTCTCCAAGTGTTTAACTAAGCTTGAGGATTTTGTTATAAAACTATAATGGGTTCCCTTTCCTTCTTCCATTGCCTATATGCCTGATAAAGCATAAAATATTTTCTTGTATTACAATATACATGATAAAACTAGTTTGAAAATTGGTCAGCAGTATGCTAAAGCTATTGAAGGCTTTGGCTTTATGGCTATTCAAAGTTTCTTAGAGTTTGAAGGACAATAATTAGATCTCCTCAAAACACCTTATATAGAAATAATTTTATCCATGGGCATGCTTCGACTAATTTTTTTAGAGAATAATTATAGTCATCCTAAAGATGGCTCATATTGGTCGATTTCTCATTAATGGTTGGACAAGTAAGAACCCAAGTACGTGACTTTTATAGGATTCGGAAATGAGTGCAAAATGCCTAGCACATTGGATTGAGCTTTCCAATCCACCATTTTTTAATTCTTCAAAAGCCAAAAGGAGTAGATTTGAATTATTACTAACTAGGTTCTTGGATCACATTTCAATCATAGGAATTTTAGGGTTATTGGTTGCATAAAGTTATGGGGTTTAATTAATTTAGTTTTAATTAATTTAAAATCGTAATTAAATTTATTTAAGATGAATTAAAACTAATAAGATTATTTATTTATTTATTTATTTATGGATATTTTTTTAATGAGGAATGATTCCCATAAAGTCATATGGCATATAGGTGGCATTATGGAGCCCTAAAATATATAATGTAGCAAAAGACTGACAAAATCATGTCTCCGTTACATTTTTTGTCTATGGAGGGTTTAACTTAAATATTTTTAAAACGTTAAAGTTCAATTTTATTAATATGAAACATTAAGGTCTGACTTATATTCAAATATAAATGTTAGGGTCAAATTTACATTTTTAGCCTTGTGCAATTTGCTTTAATTAATATATATATAATTTTTAAACGTCGTATCAAATCATGTTTTAATTAGTTCCATAGCCTTTTTATTTGAATAAGTTAACTTTATATATTAGAAAAACCTTTTTGGATTTTAGTATTTTGGAAAATTTTCCAAATTTAGTTTGCATGAAACCATAGAAAATTTTGTTTATTCCTATAACTAAGTCATATTGTTTGTTAATAATTATACCAAAGTGGCTTGTTAATTGATTTTTTGATAATATTAATTAAATCATGTTGATTTATATGAATAGGTTATGATGTTGGTTAATAATTATACCAAAGCAGGTTGTTAATTGATTTTATAACTTTGTTATGATCAAAGCTTGTGTTTTTAGATGTTCCCCGTAAGTTTGTATGGTTATGCCTTATTATATTATATTCTTAACATGTTTCTTTTTTATCTTGGATGATGCCAATTGGTTGACCTAACATCACTACTTGGTTGATTGAACCATATGTTATAAAGGGAAACAAGCTTTTATCTACTTTAGGAATGGGTTTGGACAATAGAAAGGGAACTGTTTAAGATTTGTTTTATGTTTATTTTCACAATTTAGGTTAATTCAATACTTTTAATCATCTTTCAAATTATTTTCTCTTAACTTAAAATTGTTATTTGCATTATTGCTGTGAGACGGTTTAATAGCTAAAGGGTAAAATCCGGTACACAAGGCTCCCTACTTTACGAGAGTCGAAGGAGGATTATCAATTGTATGTAGCCTTCCCTTTGTATTTTTACAAAGAGGCTATTTTTGTGACTTAAACTCGTGACCTTCTGGTCACAAAGAAGTAACCTTACCAGTTGCTCCAAGGCTTGCCCTTAGATAGTGTAATAGTTAATGAGTTATAATTCTAATTTACATGTTATTATTTGCCCAAATAAGATAACAATTTATAATATCATTTTCTGATCTATTGAAACTTTTATTTGCATTATTTATATTTCTTAAAGAGGAATTTATGGTGTGGATTTTTTGTTTTGATTGATCTCTTATAAGATACACCTTGTTTGTTAATTCAATGAGCCAAGTAGCGGTGGGCAACCAAATATGTTCAATTGAGGCATTAAATGGGAATAACTTTTAAAGCTTTAAAAAGTGATGTAAAATTAACGTTAGGTTTAACGAATTTTGGATCTAACTCTAGTTAAGGATGAGCCTATACCTATGACACATTAGAGTATAGTAAAGTAGAAGGTCCACTTCCAAAAGTGAGAAACATCGAATGAGTTGAGTATCGTGGTTATGAAGAAAGTCTATTTCACCATCACTTAAGGGTGGATTATCCGTTGAAAACCATTGGTAAGAGGTTCATAAAGGTTTTGGGGGAAAGGTTTATGAAGTGTGACAAAGATAAAGATGGACAACTTATGCACATATTGATTTCACTAAAATATGATGGAGCATTAAGGGTTAAAGTTTACATAATGAGTATTCATGATATAGCTAATAGGTGTGAATTATAGTGTGTTTTTTAGGGGTTGGAGTGTGTTTCCTAGTGTTTTCTTATATGATAATCATATGTTTAGGACTTGGATTTATGTTCTTGTTAGTATTTTTATGTGTTTTATTTGATTGATTATTGTTTAAGGTAAGAATTTTATCATAATTGTATGTTTCAAGGGTTGTTTGATGTGTTTTATGATGAGTGGAGATAGGAAAAAATGAAGAAATGATGAAGAAAAAACTAGAAAATAATGTTTGACATGATCATGCATGGACATGCATAATCGTACATAAAACAGCAGTAAGTTAGAGAGCCTTTGGCACAATCATGCATCTCATGCACGATCATAACAGAAAGTTGATTGGAACAAAAACACATGGAAGATAAAACCCTAGAAGGCTTAGGAGTATATAAAAGAAGAGAAAAACATCAATTACAATTGGGAAAACATAAAAAGAGGATATCAAAAGAGCAAAAATTTAAAGAACAAAAGTTGCAGTTTGCAACTTAAGGCAAAGAAGAGAAGACATCCAAATTCAATTTTCCACTCTTTTCTTTTTTTACCTTGTTATTGTTGAATATTAATGACAATTCAATTGTCATATATAGTTACATCTATGGATTGCTAAATTCTTTTTAGGAATTACTCTTGATTTATTTATTAAACTTTATAATCTTGATTTAATAAAATATGCTTGTGATTTTTATTATTTTATATTTAATTTGAATCAAGAGATTATATTGGATAGCTTGTCTTGTGTTGTACAGTGAGAGCTGGTACTTCAATAGACCTATAAGCATAAAATTAATAGACAATTGAAGAGCGATATTTATTTTTATTAGTTATCCAAGAGATTGCTTCAATAAATTGAGAAATCACAATTCAATTTCTATCAATTATAATTGGGATTACTTAATTAGATCTTGAGAGTGGGTAATCATAATTATTAGAAATCTAGGATAAAATATGATTAAATTAAAAAGGTGAAGTGAAAACAAATAAGGATAGAAGTAATTCCTAGTTTTCATCATTGATCAATCAATCAATACACTGATGCTTAATTTATTATCAATTATTTATTTTTAGTTTAAATTTTAGTAAATTATCATATTGTTTACCTTAAACAAAGTTTACAAGATTTGTTGGGTCACTATTACAATCCTTGTGGGATGATACTTTTTATGCTATAAGATACGATATGTATACTCGCTCTTTAACAAGTTTTTAATTTAAAATTTTAACAAGTTTTTGGTGTTGTTTTTAGGGATTGTTTTATAGCCTCTATTATAGTTTGAGTTACCTTGATTTTAGGATTTTTAACACTTTTACTGTATGATTGCTAAAGATCTACAAAGAGTTTGAGCAAGTTAAATGACATGCAAGTTTCTGACAGCACCAAGCAAGAGAGGGTGATTTGAAAAATGAGACTCCAAGAAGCAATATAGAGGACAATGGTAGAGGAAAGGAATCAAGGAGAAGAATAAAGAATCCTTATGGACTTCATAAATGTAGCAACTGGTGGTTCACTAATAAATGTAGCAATTGGTGGTTCGATAATAAGGAAAACAATTGATATCACAACAACTACCTATGGACTTCAAAGAGGAGTAAATAGTAACCAACCTTTAGAGATAAGAAAAAAGTGCTTGTTGTGGATTTAGTGACAGTGTTACAGGTTGAAGTAGCAAACTAAGCCAAACAATTGAACAACCTAAAAGCCACTTCTTCTAAGCCACTTAAGGCAATTTGATATGGATAATAATTATATGGATAAGAAAATCATGTCATCGTTGATTGCTTCCTAGTGGAAAATAACAATATGGAGCAGCTTAACTATATAGGAGCATAATTGGTTAGGGTGGTAATAACCTTATTCCAATACTTGTAATCCTAGGTGGAAGATCCACCTAAAATGTTTTGGTCTAAAAATGTTGCAAGGAATCCAATAAGAGATCAAGGGTCACCAGTATTTTAGTAAGATAGGTTTGTTTCATTAAAATCAAAGACGGATATGCTAATCAATATGCTAAATTTCAAGTTCACAAGCTAAGATAAGAACTAAAAGAGGATGGAAGCTAAAGTCAACCAAATTGTAAAGAATCATGCTTCTTCCATCCATTATTTAGAGATTTAAGTGGGCTAATTAACTAATGTATTGTCTACACGAAGTGTGGGGAGTCTCCCAAGAAATATAGAGTCTATCTAAGGGATTAACTGAAGCTCATCACATTTATAAGTAAAAGCTAGTTAGAAGAATCAACTAAGAAGAAGGTTGAACCCCATACTAATGGACGCCAAGAGTAGGAGGAAGTTCCATATTTCCAACCCCCTCCATCTGTTCCTAATATCGCATTCCTGAAAAACCTAAAGAAGAATCAAATGGATATGCAATTTACAAAGTTTTTAGAAAAGTTAAAGAAATTACATCTTAACTTGTTATTTGTGGAAGCTTGGGAAATCATACTCAATTACGTGAAGTTTCTCAAAGACATCTTATCGAATAAGCAAACTTGAGAGGACAATCAAACAGTCTCCTTGATTACAGCTCTATAATTACCAGGCATATACTCTCAAAATTGAAAGATCCAAGGAGTTTTATTATACCTTACGTAGTTAGTAATTTAGAATTTTCTATGCATTTATGTGACTTAGGTTTAAGTATTAATATTATGCCTTTGTCTATTTTCAGGAAATTAAGGCTAAGAGATGTGAAGCCAACATCTATGCTTATTTAATTGGCATATCAACCTAAAAAGAAATCACTTGGCGTGATGGAGGATGTGTCAGTAAAAGTGGATAATTATTCATATGAATTTCTTAGTGTTGTACTATGAATAGGATTGAAACTATCCATTAATTTTTGGTAGAAATGATATGAATATAGGAAGAGCATTAGTGGATGTTCACAAAAGGAAACTTATTCTTCGAACTAGTAATGAGTAAGTTGAATTTAACATGAATAACATACTGAAGAATCTGAAGGAAAGTAGCTCTTGCATAAAGATTGATATAGTGGATGACTGTATTAAAAAGTAAGAGGAGTGCAATAGAAAAGAAGTTAGTGTTGGGGACGTAGAAGATAAAGGAGAATTAGGAAAGGAGGAGTTGGGTGACAAATTAAAATAGGAATCATTAGTAAGGATTAAAGCACCCATGGTACCCTCTATTGAGAAACCACCCATTTTAGAGTTGAAACTAATAAAGAACAAGAAAAGAGAGAGATGGAGACTATTACAAAGAGAATGAGAGCTATAGGATGGAAAATATTAGACATAAGAAGCATAATTCCTAATGTGATGATATATAGGACCTCAATATTCAAAAGAGGAGTTAGTTCAAAATTAAGCTAAAATGCTCAAGCTAATGACCTTAAAATTATCATGTTATGTTTTAGGTAGTTTTTTTTTGTGTGTGTGTGTTTGTTGCCTTGCTTTTATGATTTTTTAGTGAGTTGAATTGATTAGTATTCATGAAATGAAGTGTGTCAAAGTTCCTTCTCCAACGCCATCACCACCACAATCCCCATAAGTATTCTTACCCTTGTTTTTATTTCTTTTATTTTTATTCTACATGTATGTTATTTTTAGTTCTGTGTCATTTTTCATATTAAAAACAATGTGTTATTCAAGTGTGAGAACGTATATGCACTTGCATATCATTTCTATGTGAATTTACATTTACATCGTGTTAGTTTTTTATTATGTTAGCATTGTCTAAACATTTTATCGTATGATGTGTGCATTGTGTGAATGTATCAATAGTATGAAATTGAAGGATATTAGCTTATCTATGAACATGATCATTTAATTTGTGAAGTGTTTTTTTAGGTGAATATGCATGTTGATTAGAGTATTGTACTTATTTTTTCATTTTATGATAATTGTTTGGATGTACATATAATTAAATCCATTTAAATAGGTAAACATCATTAGTAGCCTTGACTAGGAAGAAATGATGTAGGTAAAACATTTTGTTATGAATGTCCGCAGATACTCATCTATATCATAACCTGTTTACGTAACTGGGGGACATTCACGATAAAATATTTGTCTTTGCATCAAAAGACTTGGTTATTATCAAATAAAACCTAAAAGTATGATGTTGGCAATAAAGTGAACCTATTGATCTTCTTGTTAAATGTCAAAAAATTTTGATGAGTGAGAATTTGGTGATAGCCTACCTCTTTAATTCATATATAAGAATAAGTGCATGCTTACAAGTGTCATAGATGTATGAATAAGTGTCAATATTTTGGTTGATATGTGTATTTAAAATGAAGCACTTGAACATGAATGGAATAAGTTAGTGTGTTAGAACTTATTAAGTAATTGATGTTTATGGCTAAGTTAATTTCATGAGATTTGATGTCATTATACCATTATTGTGTTGTTGCATGATTGTGAGTTTGTATGCTTTGTTTTTGTTTATTTTGTGGTTTTAGTTTTGCTTAAGGACAAGCGAAGATGTAAGTGTGGGAATGCTGATAGATGTGAATTATAATGTATTTTTTGAGTGTTAAAGTGTGTTTTAGTGTTTTCTTAGATGATAATCATGTGTTTAGAATTTAGATTTCTGTTCTTGTTAGTCTTTTGTGTGTTTTGTTTAATTGATTGTTGTTTAAGGCAAGAATTAGATCTTAATTGTGTGTTTTAAGGGTTGTTTGATGTGCTTAGTAATGAGTGAGCATAGGAAAATTTGAAGAAAAGTTGGAGAATAATTTCTACCATGATGGTGCATGAAGTAGTAGCGTGCATGATCAAGACAGAGAGTTGGAGCAATGCCATGCATGATCATGTATGGGATGCACAATCATGCAAAAGCTTTTCTGGGTTGAGAGTTTTTTTTATACTTTTGACAATTGGGGACTATTTTTGGAACAAAAACATGTGAAAAAAGCTAGATAAAACCCTCGAAGGTTCATGTGTATATAAAGGAAGAGAACAACATCAATTGATGACTTGGAAAACATAAAAAGAGGAGATCAAAGAGCAAAAATCTGAAAAACAAAAGTTGCAATTTCCAGCTCAAGGCAAATAAGAGAAGACATCCAGATTCAATTCTCTACTCTTTTCTTTTATTACGTTGTTGATATTGAGTGTTAATGATGATTCAATTGTCATTTATAGTTAAATCTATACATTGTTAAATTCTTTTTAAGAATTACTCTTGATTTATTTTTTAAACATATCATTCTTGATTTAATAAATATGCTTGTGATGTTTATTACTTTATAATCAATTTGATTTAAGAGATTAGATTGGATAACTTATATTCTGTTTCACAACGAAAGTTGGTACCTCAATAAACCTTTAAACATGAAATTAATAGGCAATTGAAGAGAAATCTTAATTGTTTATTAGTTATTTATAGGTTTGATTAAAATTCAGTTACAAAGTTAGGAAGAGTTTTGATAAATTGAAAGATCACAATTTAATTTACATTTTTTTAATTAGGATTACTTAATTAGATCTCGAGAGAGGACAATCTTAATTATTGGATATCGAGGATCAAGTAAGATTAAATCAAGAAGGTGAAGTGAAAACAAATAAGGATACAAGTAATTCCTAATTTTCATCACTGATCAACCAATCAATGCATTGTTGTTTAATTATCAATTCTTTTTTTAGTTTAGTAAATTATCTTTTTTTACCTCAAACAAAGTTTTAAGAATTGTTAGGTACTATAATCCTCATGAGGTGATACTTTTTATGCTATAAGATACAATCTGTGTACTTGCAGTAAAGAAAGTTTTTAATTTAAAACGTGAACAGGTTTCGCGTTCATGAAGTGTGAGAAAGTTGAAGATGGAAAACTTATGCACATATTGATTTCACTAAAATATGATCCAGCATCAAGGGTTAGAGTTTATATAATGAGGATGGATGATATAGCTAATAGACTAAGTAGGTTTCAAGTTCTGATATCAAACTCTTTCTTGATTCATCAGGTATAAAATTCTTTACCATATGAGTTTAGTTCCTTAAAGACAATTTATAATACTAGGCAGGAGTTTTGGATAGTGAATGAATTGATCTAAATTTTTATCTAATAAGAGAAGAAGATTAAATATGAGAGGGGTCGTATAGTGAATTTAGTGTCTAAATCCTTTAGACCTAAAAGGAATTATGGGAATCTAAACAATAAGTGAAAGAAGAATAAGGGTAAGAAGGATGATGTTAATAAGAATAATGTTAAATGTTAACATTGGAGAATTTGAAGGACTTCTATTAGTATAAGGCTTCTTTGACAAAGAAAGAAAATAAATCAGATAACCTTAAGATTTTAGTTTGTTTGAGTCATCTTTAATAGATCTAGCATTAAATAGTTGGTAGGTAAATGTTGGTTCTCCTATTCATATTTATAATACATTACAAGAAATGAGGATCAAAAGAGGCCAAGTGAAAAGGAGGTAAACATTTGCATAAGTAATGGAACCAAAATAAAAATAGAGTACATAAAAAAAATATAAACTTGTATTTTATATTAGGTATAGTATTGTGTTAAATGAAGTGGCAAAGGTGTCTATTATGAGATGTAGTTTAATTTCATTTTCTAAACTTAATGATGTTAGATACATTTTGATTTTAGTGATAATTTTTTTTTATTGTCCCTTAATTATATTATCAATGGTGAATATTTGTTAATGATAGTGTTTATGGTTTGGATTTGAAAGATCATAGTGAATTGTTTATAAATATTGAAGGATAAGGAATTTAACCAAAGAGAAGTTATTCACTTTATGATGTAAGAGAGTCATATTTTAAAGAAAAAAGTTGTGAATTGATTAAGGATGAAATCCTTTCCAATTTAGTTTATAATTATGTTGGTAATGTATGTGTAGATTGTATTAGAGGAAAACTCACTAAAAGTATGAAAAGAGATGCCAGTAGGAGTATTAACATTTTAGATCACTCATACATATTGGTCGGGCCGACCGTGCCAGGCCCGGACTCCACAAGACAACCTCCGGGTCGATTGGTCCATCCTCTATACAACAG
>JANZXV010000211.1:9360750-9373876 GCA_027576455.1 Erythroxylum roigii | reverse complement strand
CGATGAAGCCACACAGCCTCTTGTACTGTAGTTGAGAATGCTATAAATTCAGCTTCCATTGTAGATAATGCAACGCATGATTGTTTCTTACTTTCAATAGCGATGCTAAAATTAGGCTTTGATATAATGATGTAAAACGCCTAAAATACAACTAAAGTTAAAATGAGAAAAAAGAGAAAAATCAACAGAAGACAAATTTAACAAGGTCTATATTCTCTCTTTTTATTTTTAGTTACAAAAAGTCACACAAATAAAGTAGAAACTAAAATATAGGATAGGAAACATATCAAAACTAAAAATGGAGTAAATAAAATATAGGAGATCATCTAATTTTATATATAGGATAATTAAGAAAACAAAAGTATATAAAAACATAATTTTATATGACTTTGAATAGATGTTGATCTTGGAACGTAGGTAACAATCGCAAATCTTAAAAAACATAAATGGTCAAACGCTGGGCCAACGAAAAGAGATAAGTGGGACCATCTCAGCCTTTTGGGAAGGAAACTTCACATCACATGGAGTTCTGAGTGACGTCAGCATGCCGACAGTCGCTGTTTACTGGATAGTGTTTTCCGCTTCGCTGGCTGTTGGTCACTTTACGATTTTGACAGTCAGCTACGATGAACACGGTTCCTACGCCGGTGGCGCGGCCTTTCTCTTTCTGCTTTTTACCGTCTTGTGATCACGTGTACCACATAGGTTCTGTTTTGGAGTTAATGTTAAAATCAATTATAAATCATAAAGGTACTACTTAATTCCGTTAAATTGTATGAAATTTTGATAATAATTGAGTATCGCTAGATTTCTTCATGCCGTATACCTATGAACATCAGCCCGAACGTACGCATCCGAACTTTTTGCTGTGATGTCAATGTCGGTAATGAACACATTATCTCCAACATTTAAATCAAAAAGAAAATGAAAATTCCTTTTGTTAATGACCAATCCATTCAAAGCTACAAGAGTAATGGAATTGTTATTTGACATTATCTTTTTTTTTTTCTCTTATAACAAAAATTTGTTGCTCTTAGTCTGGAGCTTTCTTTCTCGTGCAACACGTTTAACCCTGATGAGCGACTAATCATCCCAAGTTATACAATAACAAAGCAAGTTAAATATAAAAAGGTGTCAAGACTTGCATTTCACGGACGTAGTGTGGCCATCTATTTCAGGCTTTCAATCACTAAACAGCGACCGAGGAAGGAAGCAAAGCATCAGATGGAAATATGGAATGGCCTTAATTGTTTTCCACTAAAACCCTGTTTGATGGGTACAGCCACTCAGCATCTAGTTTTGCTCTCTGAGAGAGAGACAAACAAGATGTTCTTTTCTAAAGTTTCATGCAAATTTCCCACTGCCCACTCTTCTTACCGATCACCATCCAATGTAAGACGTGTAAAGTGTGGGTTGAAAAATTAACTGTTCAACCAATTATTTAACTTCCATGAGTATAGGCACTTTAGTTGACTCCATGCATGGATTATTTTTGTATTGCTTCTGAAATTTCCTGATACAGAGTACCACTTTTAGCATTTTTATGTGGCTTTAGTCGGAAAGTACATCTGTCTAGCCCAAGCTTAATGATGGTTTCAAGGTCTTTTTTTTTTTAATAATCGCGTCAAGGCAAATGTTTGGTAGAGAATGATTAAAATTCTAAATTTAAAATTTTATGGATGAATCGAGTAATATCAACAAAAGTTTGTAGAACCCAATCATATTCATTATCTGTTGTCGATGATTAGCTTAATTTAATTGGTCAAGGACGCTGAGACTTGGTCCACTATCTCTTCTTTCTATTTCAGGTTTTGTTGTTTTTTAATTAGCGTGACATAAAAAAAGAGGACGATAGTCATGTCACGTCAGTTAATGAAACGTGTCCCCAAATTATCTCATGAACTTGTTTTCGTAAAACAATGTAATCACGTATCTAATCAAGGCAGTAATTAAAAATAATTTTTTTAAAAAACGAAAATAAAGATACGTTAACATGGACGGACTGGATTCTGCTCATTTGGTGACCCAACGAATCCAATTACGACGACAACTATCGGCACTTGGAATAGGTGACGCGTATTAAAATCCTACCCCGGGTGGGTTTTTCAAATAACTTGAACCAAATGGAGTATGTTTTTTTAATTAATTTAATTGGGGACAGGAAAATCTGAAACTGATGGTTGTTGAAAACTTGACTCGATGGCTAATCATAACCAAATAGTTACTACAATGAAAAGGCCGGGAAACAAACAAGATAAATAATGATTCCCTTATCTACGTGGTATGATTATTAAAAGTTAAAACCAGCTGCTGCAATTCTCTTCTGTCAAATTTTCGGTGGGGCCGCAAAGGATTTAACTTCAGAAAGGACCCCCGAGTTGTATTTACGTAGCTCAAAACTTTAAACCATGTAAAAGACAATTAATACTGTGTAAGATTGAATTACTATGCCTGCAAGCTACATATGCGTTAATTGTTGGTAAAAGAAAAGGACTTTCAACTCCTTAAAAAGAGTTCAACTGCACCTCCAAAATATGGACCGCAACGTCTTGAAAGATACACTCTTTAAGAGAAGACGACTCCAGAAGTATTCACCAATTACAATCGCTTATCGATGCCCTGTTTGCTTGCTGGTACAGTGTCTATAAATTATTAAATTACACCGCCAACAAAAAACCAAAAAAAAGCTCTTGAGCAAAATCTCTACAGCTACCTCCGGTTGGCACTAATTTCATGACTGGGGGCCGATGCTAGATGTACGATCTTGAACCGTCATTATCTGCTATACCTAACGAGGATATTCTATATATATACACATATGCGTGTGTATATATGTACATAGCTGATAATATCCTGGAACTCAGAATCTGGAGAGTATTTTTGGCGGTTATTCGGTCGTCGGAAGTGTCAATTTCGCATTTAAATTGCGGGGCTGGATTGTTTTTTCAATCTAAGGGGCCACTGCAACCAGAGAATACGGTGCCATTTGAGCCAATTCTTTTAGGTGGAAATTAAGGAATTTGACTTCTTTTGAGGTCAATTTAGGAATAAAATATCGTCTTTTCAATTTGTTTACCTATACACAACATATTCATAATTTTAAACTTGTTAACAATGGAACATCGAGTTCATATTTAGTTTACACTTGTTGCATAACAGCAAGTCGAGTTGTTACTAGTTATACATTGTTTAGGCTTTTATGAGGTGTTTTGTAAACTTGCCCATACTCGGGCGTTATTGAGTTCGAACTGGAGTTCCGCTTGCCTTCAGAAACTGACCCTTCACAACATAATGGACCTAACATTCATATGTGTATGTATGTACATACCTTTCTAGGGTGGGGATATCGTAGTAGGCAAGTCCTCTGTCAAATAAAACAAATGCCCTTTCTCTAAAGATATGGTGCCCCATCAGGGCTCTAGGGTTTTGAGGAGCTTTCAAATCCCAACCAATTCGAGGTGCATATTAAACCACAAGCATTGCAGTGACAGATTATAGATATTATTTAGAGAGAGAAAGCTTGCTTCTGACACCTGGGTCAATCGTATTTATGTTAACCACTTTTTAATTACTATGTTCATTGATAATGAATTAATATACGAAAATGATGAATATACTATAATTATTCTAATAATATATTATAATTATATAATATTATAATTTATTATAATTATCCTAAATTATAAAAGTTTTATTTAATGTTAGAATTTTAATTGTAATACTAGCTACTATTTTCTAAAGTAAAAGATATAATTATTAATCATCTCCTAATGTAGTAGAAGCATAATTATTTTTATTTGGTATGATGATATTATTGTATATGTTAAAAATATTAATATCAAATAGATATCATATTTCTTTATAAGTAATTCCTTATCTCAAATATATAAAAACAATTAACAATAACGAGAAGGATTTAAATTTCTAATTATTGGAATTGTAAGTGTAAATTTTAGTTTGAATCATTTAATTTTTAGTATTAATTAATTTTTTTCTTCAAGATAATATTAACTATGTTTGATTTGGTCTATTAGTCCGTAGCAATAAGAACAAGAATTAAACAAGAAAACAACAAATAGAGGGTGTCAATCTGTCAAGCAAGTGATGTGTTTAACTCTTCTCTTACCCTGATTGACTTGGGCATTTAATGGTGTTTGAAATTTTTACACGTTGTGACTTGTCACACATTTTCAACTGTTTTACTAAAGCAAGCTCATGAACATGGACCAAGAGTGTGTTGTCCTACGATTCTGGGGGCAGCATGTGCCATGTAATCCTTTTAGTTAAAAACCCTGGTTAAAACCTTGGAGTTTTGCACCACACAAAAAAAAACAAAAAAGAAAAGAAGAAAAGATCACGGAGTCGACCTTAGTTTATTCCGTTGTAACTTGAACTTTTCTTAAGGTGCCTAAAGTAAGATCATTCTATGGTGATTATTCTAATTAAACATTACTGAGAAGTGATTATTTGATAATGTGAATGTATATATATATATACTGGTTACTTCTGGTTATGTGAGAAATCACTCATCAATATAGTTACAGTTATTCATATGATTCCAGATGGTTTAAGGTCGAGTTTGCCAAGTCAATTCTGTTAACAATTAGGAGTCAACTTTAACAGAAAAGTTGCATGTGGTTGATTACAAGACAAGTTAGCAAGTGTATGAAGTTAGAAATTCTAACTAGTAGGTCAAGATGACTCGTTCCTTTAAGCAGTTCAAACGACCCAATGAATTAATTAGAAAGAACACAAACTAATGTAGACGTAGTACTTCATCGATAATCGTCGATGGAAGACCCTTTTCATTCCTTAGGCTGCAACTGTAGTTAAAGTAACACGAAACTGGCGGTCTACGTTGCTATGTTTGAGGTCTCCCAATTTCCAACCACATAAAATAACACCTGTTGCACACAAAAGAACAGTACTGGTTAAGATTAAAATTATATATTTAATAACAAGAAAATGGCCGTGCATTTATTTATATTTGAAGAGAGTATACGTAATATGCAATCAAATCGTTGATGATTTTGCAAAATGGAGAAGGAACTTGGAAAGTGCGTTTGCTCTTATATGTAGTATTGTATTGTAGTTGGGATGGCTTACTTGTGTGAATAAGAACAAATTGAGGTCCTGATCATGAGTGGGGTTCAATTCATGCAGATGTTAGGAGAAGTATGACTTTTAAATATATACATTAAAAATAAGATTTTCTGTATTTTTTGTTTTGTATTTCGAGAGCATTATGGTCTACAATTATTAATTGGAGATTTCTGGAAAATAAATAATTATTTGCTAGCAGGTCCATCATTGATGGAATAATAAATGGGAATGTGAAATATCAAGCTCTTTTTCAAAGTGGAAATGGTCTATAAAAAATTAATAATGGGTGGAAAAAGGCTAGCACGTTGTGAGTCGTAAGGATATTTCCATGGCGAAGAATTAATGTAGTTTAGCAAGGTCGAGTACTTCAGAGACCTTGTTTCAATTATTGGAGGTCGAATATATATAAATGATGTATGAAACCACTGTTTCTACGTATTTTTATAGTATTTCCTACGCAAAAATGTACAATAGGCTCTAGGCAATTGAACCGTTAATTCGGCTTATCTAACTACAGGAAATCAACCTTTTAATGCTTTTCAATTTAGAATATATAGTGTTCAGATTTTTGGAAAAAAGTTGTTCATAAGACTGCAATCCCCGTAGCTTCATACCTTTTTTTTTCATATATATAAAAATATTTTGATGGTAGAAGATTTACAGTATATTTTTTTTCTTATTGATTCAAAAGTCTCGTTGACATATTAAATTATATGATATCACTTTGTTGTTCTATATAGGGGACGACAGACTGATGGTATCCCAAAAACGACATTTTAACAAGATGTGCAATATTATATCAACCATAGATACCCTATTCACAGAATCATTTAGGCACAAAGATATGACCCCTTCAAGTTATTTAATCTCTAAGACATGAAAATAATACACTCCCGATTGTTTATACAATCATATGATTTCTTACAGGTTATTGTATAATTCACATGTACCACTGACTGTGGTGGTTGAGAGATAGACGATTGTCTTGTCACACAAATGAGCCCTTAAAAGAATTGGTAACGATTATTTGGGAAAAGGCTTATTTTCCTTGGAGAACCGGTGACTCATGCAAACTGGAATAACAAAAGGAAGGCTTTGTTCATGATTCAATTAGAATCTTCCAAAGCACATACTTGACGCACCCAATCACATCTGTACCCTATGACTATGAGAGACAAAACTATATAGGTCCCAAGTTGAAGCAAACCAATTCCCATTAAAAAACAAAAACCTCTTAAAAAAAAAAAAACAGAACATGGGAAGCACCAAGTGCCAAAAAAACATCAGTTCTTCAGACACTTTCTTGGACCTTCCATTTCTTGGTCCTTCCAAAGCCTTAACAAGGCTCCGAGGCCTCCAGTTACTTTAAGCATATTCACTGCTCCAGAAAGCAATGCACCTCAATTAATGGCCATTCATTTCCTTCTTGTTCGTATTGAAGCAGAAGGTAGAAAGGAAAAAGAAAATCCAGTTGTCCCTTCATGTATCATCCGTAAAATTAAGCTAGGGCCATTCAGACAATAACAGTTATCTCCAAAAACAGCATATTATATAGACACTATTTAATCCCTAAATAGTACTCTTAATAGTGGTTGGTACTGAAGAGCTAGCTAAAGGTCAAAATCTTTCTTTTCAACCTCAAAAAACAATGCAAGTTAGGGGAATGTACAAAGCAACATAAATGGAGGAAACTCACCAAAGGCCGCTAAAATTACTGATGATAAATCTTGAAAGAGGAAAAGAGAGAGTATTATATAGAGCCCTTCAAGGAGAAAAATTGGAAAAGGGCACAATATATATCATCAAAATCCCAAGAAGATAAAAAGTAAAAGGATGACACAAGCACACAACCAAAAAGTCAAAACTCTCTAAAAAGCTAATAATGTTCCCACAAAAAGGCTTCAAAACTACTTGTGCTGCCAACACTTTCTGGCGTTATTGATAGCTGTTCGATGAAATACCCACCGCTTCCACCGTCACAATACTCTTCATACCACGCTGGACTACACAGCCACGAGTCAACAAACACGAACTCATCCCTTAACTCGGGCGTGTCCTCGAAACTCGACGACCCGAGACTCGGTAACTTCACTATCTCACTCAAATCTTCTGCCGCTGCCAACTCATCCGCCGATGACGTCACCTCCATTGTCGATGAAGATGATGATTGCACCACAGTGGACGATGATGACGCATTATTTGCGGTATTGTTATTGTCGTCTTCGTCGTCGTCGTTGTTGCATTTAAACTCCATTGAAGCGGCTTTAACTGCAGCGGCTTGCACGTCTCGAGGTGAGTTGGAAGCCGGCCGGGGAAGCAACCCGGCCAGCTCCGGGAAGTTGAGGATGGCAGAGTTACCTTTAATGGTCATAGCAGCGACGTCATGAGCACGTGCCGCCATTTCCGGCGTAGAGAAGGTGCCGAGCCAGATCCGGTTCTTCTTACGGGGCTCTCGGATCTCCGACACCCATTTACCCCAGGTGCGCATCCGGACACCTCTGTACACAGGATGCTTGCTGTTGTCTCTAGTTCTCTTGGGCTTTCTCTGGTTCTGTTGAAGTTCAGCATTAGGGTTCGAAGACAGCACGGATGATGAAGAAGGTGAGGATGGAGTTAGTGATGAAGAAGAGGAGTTAACGCTTGATTCCGCCACTGAGAAAGTTCTTGTTGGACTTGGCGGGTCAGCCATGTTAATTAGCTTAAGAAACGCCTTCACTTGCTAAGTACTTTGATATATAATATAAGCTCTTTTCGTTTCAGATACAGAGCAAAAGCTTAAAGGGGTTGATATTTATTCTGAGTGAGTAAATTTATTTATAGTTTTAGCTTGTGGGCAGACGGAGAGCAGAAAATGCAGGAAAAGAGAGATGAGGCTTAAGGAGGTGAATGTTAAGCTATATATAAAGGGTCAGTAGTAGACGCTAGCTGGAGAATTGAGAGTTAGAGAGATAGGACCGGTCACAGGAGAGGAGGGTCAAGGCAAAGGAAAACGTGGAACCTAATAAGTGAATCCACCAAAGGTAGACGCTGCATTCACCACTAAACAACTAACTAACCCAATACGTACATATAATTAGTAATTAAAAATATAAAAATATCTCATAAAAAATATAGAACCTATCAAAATTAGAATTTAGTGATTTTTCATAAAATCTGAAATTAAAATTTAGATTGTATGTTTTCATAAAAGCTTCAAAATAATAAAGACACCAAAATGAATGCTCTTCAAGAGTCAGCGGCCGAGCCCCTAGGAATAGGATTGGAGAATGGGAAGGGGGTGAAGCACTCACAGCTGGCCTTCAGATATGGACTAGCCTAACATTCATCCTAGTTTCATAATGGCAAACAGTAAATATAAATTTTTATTAGGTACAGAACATCATCAACGCTTGTCATTGCTAGGAATCTGGATTTTGATTCTACGTCAAATATTACTCTTTCTTATTTTATTTTATAAAATTTTAGTTATTTATTTTACGGGACTTACGCGGAACTCATGCGAGACCCACATAAATAAATTGTTAAGATTTATTAGACACAATAAGATACCATAATACATTAGATAGTGGATCTGGATTTCATTGTTAATTGTTCCTTCTTTAGCCAAATGATAAATGGACTAATGTTTGGTCATTTCGCATAAATTATCCACCCATCATTTTAGCACTAATTAATTAGTATATGATCCCTGTGCAAGTCACGTTTCTATTCTTAGTAATTAATACCTTAAAATTGGACTTTCGTTCCGCAGTTTCTCTTACAAGATATTGTAGATTAGTTTTGATTATGCGTTTAGGTCAAGAGACTCAAGACATTCAAGAATAATTTTTTTCGGAAGGGGTGATTGTGAATCCAACAATTATTTTTTCTTAAAGGCAAACTAAACTCAAAATCAAAATCTAGGGGAAAGTCTCAGATCCAACCATAATTTGGTCTTCAGATGAAGAACCTTACCACCAAGGTTTTCAAAGAAATCTAATGACCTGGTTGGGTCCACATTTGAATTAGCAATTTAATTGTCTGTCGGCTGATCCGACCCGAGAAATTTCAATCAGTTAAACCAGTTTTAGTAATGTTTTTCTTTATTTTCCTTCTCTGAATTTGTCTCCTTAAAATCTTTGATCGGTTGATCTTCCATTCTGGTCCGGTTAATACTATTTGTGAGCCTTTGACTTGCTTTAATTTCTCAAAAAAAACTTAAATTATTGATATAATGCGTAAATGAGTCGTACGCATTCTTTTATTTATCGAATGCCAACTTACACAATTAAGACTGAAGGACATATGGTCTAATTTAATGTGCAGAAATGGTAGATCTGGTTAAACAATTTGCTTCTTCTCTATTCTCTGAAATTAGACGATACAAAAAAATTCAATTTTATATATACACCAGACCATTTATGTATATGGATTCAATTGCCTGAATTACACACTAAATAATAAGGGAAGAAAACATAAATTGAGAATGGAGGTAAATTATAGTGTTAGAGAACTTTGTAACTATCGGCTTCAGTCATTTAAGAACTCGGTACAAGGTACGGTATTTGCGGATGAACATGCCGACAGCTAGTTTGTTCATGGTGTCACTTGTTCCAAATCAACATCCAAAGGCGGCAGCTACTGTAACTTGAATTCCACTCCATCTGCTGATAGCGATTTCTTTAATTTGTTATAAAAAGTCCAAGGTGCAGAAATAAATGAGAGTTGGGAGAATCCCGGTTAAGGCTGCTCAAACAAAACCAGTTACCGACATTTCCTAGTCCGATCGAATGTTAGAAATTCGTACGCTTTGTCCAGTACTATGAATAACAAAACCCTCGTAATAGTATCACTATCCTATCCACGAACTATTTTCTTAATTAACAATGTTGCAGATGGAGTTTGTTAGGAAATGCCCGATTGGAAGAGTTCGACAATTTTCAGCAGATAAATATGGAATGGAATTAGCTTTTGCGTTGAGAAAGAGCTGCTATTGATCAAGTAAAGCTAGATTGAAGGCAAAATCATTCGTTACAGTACAATTTCCTGGTTCAGAAGTACATCCATTTATTTTTAAAAAAATCCTCATAGTCACCTGGCCGATGATGACCGCAGTCAGTTTGGCCAAGTACTAAATATTGAGAAGAGTAGGTGCTTAGAACATGATCAAACCTCAGCTTTCATTAATGAAGTGGACCCGCTGATATAATTTTACTCCATTTTTCTTATTTCATTTCACAAAGATATTTGGATGTGTTAAATCATTGTGTTTCCCTCACATCACATGCCACTCATGTGCCACCCATGCCCGTAAGGTGATGGAGGAAGAAAAAACAGAAACTGCATTTATTTCCTCAATATTAGTCCAGACTTTTCCCTGCTGCCTAGGTTCGTTCGTGTTGTTACCATATTGGAGGGGAAAGATAAGATGGACCATTTTATTTAGAATTAAGGAATTAATTTTGTAAATTATCATGCCTGCTTGACCAGCAATATCTCTTTTTCTTTATCCTTTTTCACACAGTACGATCGATCCTTCACTCTCATGAAAACCCTGTAATCATATATTTGTCAAGAAACAGAACAGCAGTTGCGTTGTAATTACAACGTGCCCTGCTTAATCCGGTGAATGCTTATTCGGTTATTATGCATATAAATGTTGACATCTGAGTAGTTGGCTAGGTAGAAGTCCAATGGCATCGCTTTAATCGGCAGGACCCGCAAGAATTTATTGCATTTGGATTCTTACAGGAGGCACCTGATGGGCTTTATTATTGTATAGGCCCCCATACACTTCTATCTTACTTTTAAGTCTGGCATCTTGCAAATACTATATCCTCCCAATATTATCATATTAATTTTATATTAAGAAGCCCTGCAATACAAATTCGTGCTTATGGTGACCTTTAATTCAAATTTAGAAGGCGAGTTTAGTATCACTGAACTTCTAGTGCCGATGCGATGCCCATTGGTGAACCAACAAACCAGTACGTACTAGATGATCTTAATAGATGTATGTTCTCAGAAATGATGGTACAAATGCTTCATTGAGACTTGAGAGGGGGGTTACGTTTCATTGATGACAACTCCATTAAGCTGGTAGGCACTGAAGATAGGCTTGCTTCCTTCGTCTTTGAAAGCCGTATGACAGACCATTTTGGTCGCTGAATATATATTTTGTCAGAAGTGTCCTTTTTGGTGTCTGAAGCTCCCGAATGCAACAAAGTCTATATCACGACGTAATTCAATCATAAGGAAGCGAGTTATTGCTCATGGACCCCCTATCCAGCTACTCTGAACTGGAAATGGAGCACAAATACTGTTTCTGTCTTTCTGAACTCATATTTGGAAGTTGCATAGGAACGTCAAGAGATGGTAGTCACAAGTCGCAATTGCTCTACACTGCCAGTGGCATCGACAGCCATAGGAAATGCATACTTTGCTGGGAAGTTGGAAGTAATGGACCAACAGTTGTAGCTTATTACAGAGTTGATAGTAATATCCTAACTTGCCTGTTACATGGGTGAGTTTTGCCGAGTGAATTTTGGAAAGTTGTGCTTTATAACTGTGAATGTAGGATCCAATTAATCTGATTATTTTTAATATCCCCTCAAAATGATTGAATATCAGTTTTTAGTAATAATATCAGTAGTTTAATATAAAGATAAATCGAAATGGTGATACGTGGAGCATACATAATTAAATTAACATTTTGGATTGTATGATCAATGTCGAATGACTATTCAATTAATTGATGATATAGAATTCCCTCACTAGGAAGAGAATTATCACTGGTAGCAAAATTTACATTAAATTCCACATAAACATGTACAATTTTAGAATATGTGAAACTTGTACAAGAAATAAATTTAGTAGCATACTTTGTTTATATTACATAATGTCCACACTGATAATACTATCTGCATGATTCTTAAGTTTTACATACCTATTTACAGCAACCACCAAATTGTCAAATGGTAAGTCAACTAAATTCCAAATATATTGATCGTTAAGTATTTTAAAGCTCTTCTGCCATTATTTTTATCATAAATGATTAGAATTAGTTTTGTGGTATATACAAGACTTATAATATGTAATGGTATAACAATGACAATTACAAATAAGAATTAGAAGGTTTACTCTTGCAAACAAATTAATAAAATGTTTAAGTAAGTGAAATAAGTAGAGTGAAAAAGAAATATAAGTAGAGTTTCAATAGATTTCATGTTTGGAGGAAATTCTTTCGAAGAGTTACAAGGTTAGTTTACACTAAAAAAGCTATCTCATATATAGATTTCATTGGAAAAATAAAGAGGAATATGGACATTGGAGAGAGGACATGTAAAGTTTATCAATTTAATTAGAAGAGGAAATAGTTAAGAATATTTTATTTTTCAAAAAAATAACATGACAAGAAATTCGTAAATGTTTGGCAAAAAATCCCAATAATGATGACCCTTTTAGTTAGTACCGTATGAGGTTAAAGGAGAGCAAAAGAGGCACCAAATGCTTTAAACATATGTTATTACGAAGGATAATTACATAAATGCTCACACAAAAATGACTAAAAAAGAGTATAATTGATTGTGTGCATAGTGGTAAGAACAACCTCTCCCTAAAAAGTTTCATGATAGGATAATAAGATCAAAAAGGTTTTAACCACAGTTAAAATGTGTTTGCATTTTCTTTCTACACGGTCATTTTATAGTGACATTATAGAATAAAAATCTTCGAATTGTTGCTCCATTTTGGGATAATAATTGGATAATAGTAGCTTCATTATATTTCATGATATTATTAGTGTAAAATGTTTTCATTTTACAAAAAAAATTAAGTAGCAATAGTATTTACAAACTAAAAATATGTGAAGGCAATTTAGATCCATTTCATACAGGATACACTACAACAAAAATGACATACAGTAACACTAGACAGTAACACTTTTGACAATATGTTATAAAATACCCATCTACAGTAACATTATATCTTAAAATGTTATGATTCTTAATTTGATAAGTAACACTTTATGATTTTATAACATATA
>JANZXV010000211.1:9309782-9321632 GCA_027576455.1 Erythroxylum roigii | reverse complement strand
GAAAGCCTTCAATGCTTAGATTTCCACTAAAGTAAGGGACTTCAACTTTAATCTTGTAATCATCTTTACCCCTTTGGCCTCTTCTTGGTTGGTCTTGGTTTAGAATTTCTTCATCCGAACTATCTTCCATAAGAGGTAACTGATTCTACCCGTGAGCTCTCCTATTTTATGCGTTCCTTGGAAGATCAGGTCTGCCAATAGGTTAGAGTTAAGGTAAACCTCTGCCTTGAGCTCCCGCAAGTGGTATTCCTCCATTATTGGCTTGATTAGGGCCCATAATAATTAGAAGTTGATCCATACAAGTCGCTAATCCATTAATAGCTTCCAAAACTTCGTCAAATCTCTGGTTATTTTCTTGATCAACCATGTGTACTGGTTGGTTAAGGCTGAAACGTTTGGTTTGACTTTTCTAAGTTTTGGATGAATTTTCTGGGTTTTGGGTGAATTTTCTGGGTTGGTAGGACTAAAAGATGGGATGGAGGGTGTGAAATAGAAACAAAACTAAGAAAAGGCAGGGCTGGAAGATGGGCTAAAGGGTGTGGAATAGACACAAACTGAGGAAAGGCAAGGAAGAAATCTAGGAAAATTTTCTGGGTAGGTAGAGCTAGAAGATGGGCTGGAGGGTGTAGAATAGAAACAAAACTAAGGAAAGGCAGCGCTGGAAGATGGCTGAAAGGTGTGGAACAAACACAAAACTGAGGAAAGGCAAAGAAGAAATCCAAGAGAATTTTCTGGGTAGTAGAGCTAGAAGGTGGGAGCAGAACAAAACAAGAAGGGCACAAGGAAAAAAAATCCAGGAAAAACTGGATTTTAATGTCTCTAATACCAACTGACACAGTGAAAGTAATTAGGTAAAGATTTTAGGTTAATCTCAGAACTAAATCTAAGCGTAAAACTTAGGATTTAAAAAACAACCAAAGACACTCTCTCAGGAGAATCTCCTGCAGAAATTTTATTAGAAATAATAACGTTTTGGGTTACCTAAAACATATGTTAACCCTCCCTTTTATATCCCTAATGTGGTATAGTATATAAGAGTCTTAATTCTAATAGGAAAATGATTGATTAAAATCCTTTTCTAAAACTAACTTATTTCTTTTCTTGCTTGACAAGAAAACCTTCTTAACTAGCAAACTTAAAACAAAATAAAACAGAAAAAAATCCTAATGGATATAGAAATCATAACAAATCCTTGTCTTAATGGGTATATGACAACATAACATATTCTTATTGATTCAATCCTTTATTAAATTTAGATAGAATATAGAAGATGAGAAGAGGAAAATATACATGGAACGAAACATACTAATATTAAATCAACTTTGGGAAAAGAATTACAATGGCAAGCGCCCTATTTCCATAGGCCAGGCCCAGTCAAATTACTTTTACAAAAAAAAAAAAAAAGAGCAAAATTTGGCACCTCATACCGAGAATATCGTAGAAGTCTACAAAACACAATCAACAAGAAAATAGAACCTCACCCATTTACACATTTACCTATATACAAATGTATAAAGGTTAAAAATGGAACAAGAATTTGAATTTAGACTTTTATTGTCTCCATTGAATTGGTTAGCCACTACCTGAAAACTTCGTGTCCCGAGCAAATTCAGTATGCAAATGTGTTCAGAATTCGTATCTCTGGAGTTCACTCTCGCTGATGAGAGAACAGTTCCACAAGGCAAAAAGTTGGAACACACAAGACCCCCATCTTTGATTCATCTACCAATCTTCAAGCCATTCAGGAACGTTGAGATCAACATCCTGACAAGGGGAAGCTAAAGGAGCTGTGCAGTCCTCAGGATGAAATGTTGCCAAATGTTGGTTAACACGAGAGATTATTTCTTGAGGAACAGGAGAGCTTCTATCTCTAATTCCTTTCCAGTCAACACCACTAAACCAAGGGTGACATTTTACAGAATCGGAACCTGAGCATCCTAGCCTTTTCTGTTCATCAACTTCAAGTAACTGACCAGGTTATACACATGCAAAAGAATAAAGAATAACAAGTCAGCATATGCGGAAATTTTCCAAAAGTAAAAGTTTGACATACTAGTTACGAGACCTTGTTTATAAGATCTGCAGCTTCAGGACTGAAAGCAGAGGGAATAGTCAGTTGTCCTCCCGCGATCTTTGCATAAATATCAAGCTCACTCTCTCTCCATGAACCAAATGGCATTTCACCTTCTAGCATAAAATAGATCAAGACACCCAATGCCCACCTACATATTTGTCAACATAATTTAGACTCTTCAGACACCTAGGCATACTTCTGATGACGAAAATAAATAACTACAATTACCAAGGGAAGAATTTTGGATATTAGACTAAAGCAAACCACAATTTTAAGGCATATCACATTGATTTGTTTACAGTGTCAGTGAAGTGACAATTACGTAATACTATAAGCCTGCTTACAGCTTGCAAAACTAAATTAATCCTTCCCCAAAACATATCATATACATATATATGTATCCACGATACGAATGAGCATTTCAACTCCTTCATGCTCCCTTTGTTTTTTTAGGCTCCACGAGATTCATAAACTGGGAATTGATTATTTCTCCCAATCCTTGACTAACTTATGATGATCAAATCAATGGACGTTAGTTTCCACTTTGGAGCACTAACCAATAATATGAATATCATACAAAATTTAATTTTAGTACGATACCGTATACTAGAAATACTAGTTAGTCTTTCAAATAATTTTTAAAATTACAAAATGACTTTTCAATATATTTTACTGTTTAAATTCACTTCAGTCTTCTCTAAAGAAATCATAATAATATACATTTGATATAATTTTTATTCCTATTGATATTATTTTCATATATTTCTAATATAAGCAATAACCACAATAACTAATAAAAGAAAAAGGTCGCTTAATTCTCATACGTAAACAAAACTAAGAATAATACCAAGTAAAAAGAAATATGCACTCATAATAAGTGAATTTAATTTTAAAAAATTAATATATTTAAGTTAAACTAATATAAGTCTAAATACAAAAAAAAATTATTTAATAAATTATTTTTTGTATTTTATTACTTATAAAATAAATTGTAGATGATTTTAAAAAATCATTCTTTTTTATGTATAGATAATTATTATTCCATTTAGGAGAAACTTTAAGTTTTTTCAATTTAATCCTAGGAACTTTTCTAAGAATTATAATTCAGACCGGGATTTAATCAATATTTTGGTTATCCATAGATATTGGCCATTACCAAAACCTAATACAAAGCTCTTCTTTATTTTTTTTTGGACTAGTACAACCTAAGAAGCACGGAAACGGACACGAACATGCGACACGACAAAGACACGAACACGGATACGAGGACACACCAACTTCTAAAATTTGGTGGACACAAACACTGCATATATAAATATATATATTATAAATTTTAGAATTAAGAAAAAAATTCAGAATTCATAATATGATATATATTGATTGATGTGTTTCAAGATTTCCAATATTTTAATAGTTCATACATATTTTGTACTTTATAAGCTTCTCTTAAAATACATAGAGCATATATATGCACTCTTTGTGGGTGTCCCTGTTCGACACGTGAACACGGCTCCATTTTGCCGTGTTCGTGCTTTTTAGGGTACAACCAGTATCGCTTGATATGGTAAAATATTTTATTCATTGGCACTCACCCAAGCAAGGAAGCACAATTTTTGAAAGCAATAAACCCTTCCTTTGGCGGAGATGAATTAATCTTCTATAACATTTGAGCATGACGACGTGATTCCCATATTGATGTTGGGTAATTGTGTCAAAGAAACTAGAATATTCACATAACTACTTTATATCTATACAATAGGCCTTAAAACATACTTTTAACCTTAAAATTTTCACCAAAATACAAATTAGACCCTATCATTTTGAAATGTTTAAAATAAATTTTAATATTTGAAAAGTGTTCAAATTAAATCCTTAATGAACGAAAATTTGGACAAAATTAAGTTTTGTCCATTATATATCATATCAACGTGATATAAATTTATTATTTTTTATTAATAGCGTGGGTCTCATCATGTAGCATACATGTGGCATAATAGACCCACTTTTTAAATAGTCTTAAATTAATTTTAAGTTTTTTAATTCTTTTTATATTTAACTATATTACAATTAAACTAATAAATATAAATTAACCTACATAATCTTATTTAATCACAATTCACTTAAATTCAATCGAAAGCCCCTAATTAACCCATCTTACAATCTACTGCTTGCTGCACCTTCACCGCTACTCCCATCTCCACCATCGATCCAGTTGCTCCTGCCATTGATGTTCCTTCCAAACACATCCCTAACACTGCCAATTCCCAAATGTGGGTTCAAACAGCAACAGCCATAGGTGAACGCCACAATGTTTCGTTTATCCAACAAGTTTCATGAGAACTAAATCTCTAATGCATATTCTTTGTTTATCTTATTTGCCATGAAAAAATACCACCCAACTTTAAACCCTAAATGCAAGCTTTTATTCACTTCTATTTAGAACCAACCTGTATAACTCTTCTCTGACACTACCAAGTCGATCTCTACAATTCCAATCTCTTCAAGGAAAAGAACAAAAGAGAAAGTGTTAAACCCACTGTTAAGATGGTTTACAAAAGAAAAGGTAATAAAGGCTTGAAGCTCTCTGTGGATAGGCTGAAATCGACTCAATAGAACCTGGCTTGAATAATTTACATAAGGGTATTGGGCTGGTTCTTTAGTTGTTTATGTGTTGGTCTATTTTTTTACATTTCTGTGTGCGAGGTCTGTGTGACGTTTCTGTTACTTAGCAGGTTGTGGTAAAGGAATGGAGGGGAAGTTGGATGTAACAGAATGAGAATAGGAGTATATAGAGGGGCTGATAAGATAGAATGAGTTAAGATTTAGGTGACATCTTTGTCAGGGAGAAAATGCAGCCTCTCCACTTGCTGTTGGGTCCTTATTTCGTAATATTTTCTAGCTGATATCAATATTACCATCCCCTTCTAACCTTCATTTCCCCAGTTCCTCCTTCCTTCTTTATCTTACCTAAATATTTTGTGCGTACAGCTAGGTTGTATCAAAAAGCAACAAAAGCAATCACTAACAAATAATTTTTGTCTAACTCTGCTAGCGGACAAGAGAAAGAAAGCAATGGATGGTCAAAACATGGAACTCTAAACCCTCTCTCTCTCTCTCTCAGTTTCTATAGTTTCTTATACAAGAAAAGTTGAAAAGTTTTTCTCTTTGAGCTGACCATTCATAAAGTACAAATATAATGTATTGAAGTTATTGACTCAATTGACAAGCACACAAAAAGGCTTGTGAATTAAACATAACACATAAAACATAACACATAAAAGAGTCGAGCTTTGAGTTTAATGGACGCAAGTGACTGTGCCATTTCTAAACTCAAACCCGCGATACAGTTAGATGGCACATAACATATGGGGACTTAACTCCATCCAATTTTTTGTCTACTCAAGGTCCAATTTAAACATTTTGTAAACATTAAGGTTTATTTTGAACACTCCAAAACATTACGGTGTATTTTGATAAAATCTTAGGGTCAAAAATACACTTTTTGCCTTGCCCATACCATAAGTGATAGCACATAACCAACTACCTTCAACAATAATACTAGAGGAAAATATACAATTGCTTCTTGTTATGGCCTTACCTCCCCAGTTCTCATTTTATATGGATAAGGATGTCAATTTCTTAGCAGCTAAGGATCCACTAGACTTCCAACGCTCTATAAGCAACTATCCATATGAATGACAAGTAAAATTTAGTTGAACAAGACAGATGTAGTACCAGTCAGCAGTGAGATCATGTCCCTTGCCCTGGATTATTTCTGGAGCTAATGAATCTGCCATTCCACAAATTGTGAAAGTCCTCTCTCCGGACAATTCCTTGCTGAACCTGAAGTCCACTAGCTACAGAAGAATAAATAAAAATTAAGCAAACTATCATGCATAGGCCACATGCATGGAGAACCTTGTGTATAAAGACAAGTAAATCGCATGTTAAACTATATACTATGCTAGGATCCCACTAATTTGGACTTCCATAAACATGAAATCAAAGCAGAACCAACCTGTATGCGTCCAGTTTGATCCAACATCAAAACATCAGGAGACACACCCCTATAAAGAACCTCATTCTGAAATCAAAATAAATAAACAGATAGAGAGATTAACTTGGAACGCAAGCGTAAAAAGTAAAGGTGGGAAAGGAGACGTGTATAAACATATACCTTGTGTAAATCTTCTAATGCAACAACCACAGAAGCAGCACAAAACCTTGCAGATAGTTCATCGAGTGCTGCATGAAGGATTGATGCCAAAGGACAAGCAATGCACGCATTTAGCAATATGCCTGCATATGTTTCATCAGCACAACTACACAGAACCTGTGGCACACAAGCTGAGGGGCTCATGTTCTTCATCAGATTTTTCTCCCTCAAGACTTGTGCCTCCTTTCCCAGCCTCTTGATCTTCTGCTTGGAGAACCTTTTCAGACTAAGCAAATTTCCTAAAACCAAAAAAATTAGTACTTGTTATCATTTGCATAGAATATGATATAATCGATCCTACCCCAGCAACACTTATGCAAATATTATAATGAGACTAATCAATTAATAAAATATCATCTGTGCGGTATGCCAACAAGTAGGGAGGAGCTGGTCAGAGGAACAAAAGTCACTTAAATAATGAGACCAACCGGAGTCCCTCAGATATACAAGCCCAATCTCACTGCAGTCCGTAGAATATAAACAGCCCCTCCACTCCTGTAAACAAATTTTATCCACTTAAATGAGAAATAATCACCTTTACAATTAGGCAAGATAGTCAAGACAAGAGAGTGCTCCTAACCAATTCAGAGAAGTGAACTTTTAAAGGAGCTGAAATACTAGTACTTTCAGCATATTCCTTGGAAAGATCTGTTGAAGCCCTAGACCTGAATAATTTGAAATGGTGACAGACATGAGATGCGATTTCGCAAAGCAAAATCGTAATATCATTTAGTGCTAATATTCAAAAATTTAAAACTTCCAAGAGGGAACTTGTGGGCATGAGAAATAGTCACCCACTCTGTCATAATTGGTCCCCAGTAGATCAAAAGATAAGTTCAAAAGGTTACTGGAAAAATTCCTCATGTAGAAGAAAACAGCATACTTTTCATCATCCAGTGAAAGCTTTGTCAGGGGCCCAACAACTGAATCAAACTTCTCCTTAGTTAAGACAGAACATATGCAGTGACCAACAGCAATTGCTCTTATGGAACCAATATGTTCACCTAATAGTGCCCATTCACCAAAATAGCTTCCTTCTGTCTTGTCCAACAAAAGCCTCTCACCCTGTAGATTATGGTCATCATTCTCACTATTGGACTTCAAACTTCCAGCATTTGGTCTACTCAACAGCTCAGAATCAAAAGCAATCTTCACTTGTCCCTTCCGAACTATATATAATGCAGAGATTCCATCATTCTGCAAAAGGCATCCAGTGGGATAAAGCATAAAACAATAGTAAGAGAATCAGATTCTTTTAGCGACCAAATTTACCTCATCAATAATTATCTGTCCATCTTCAAAGGAAACTTCAGAGAGCGAATCTGCAATGTGACTCAACTGCAAGATTGTCAATCTTGAAAGAAGATCCACAGAGCGCAGCAGTTTCAGGGATTGCAAATTAGAAAATTCAGACATCAAAATTCCTCGAAAGTCCTCTCTTTTCAATGCCCACAGTGTTCCTTTTGTTACAGCACGAACAGATGCCTGGAGCGGTTTATTATACCTATATTTCATACATCAAAATGAAAAAGAACATCTTCAAGAGTTTTTTCATCATCAGTAATAATGAATTATAACAAGGTGGTAGTGGAAAGAAAGCGCTAAAACCATGTCCAATAACAGTAAGCAACCACACATCCCTCTTAAAATGAAGTGCTAGTAAAAACTTTCAAAATGTCAATTAGAAATACCGTTGGCCTCTTTAATTAACAAAATGTATTAAAAAGGTTGACTGAATGGTAACAAATTTATGATCTCTACACAGAATTCAGAAAACAGAGAATTGAATGCCATATAATTTCATCAAGTCTAATTCATCTACACTGGGGGAACCGTGCACACTTTACTCTCAACTGGCAAGCGCTAAATCATTGCAAGTGTACATAATACTTTAAATTCATATCAGCATAGCATTCTAGTGATTTAATACCAATTGTTTAAGTACCTTTCCAATTAATAGTTTAACGTGAAGCACAATTCAAAATTAAATATATCACTTGAAGGATTTCTTTAACAATTTGAAGGAGCATTAATATGCTGAGAGTATGGCTTACATCAGTGCCAATTCTCCAAAGGATGATAACTTCTCCGCTGTGTAGCATTGTAAAACCCTAGGCACCTCTCCATTTTTACCTTCCTAACAGAACAGAAACTCCAGTAAGCAACCAAGCTTTTGTCCTCAGGAAGGAATGAGACCATAAATGACAACTTAAGAGAGTACCATAAATTCAAACCTGAGTTGCCAAGACTTCAAACTCTCCATTGCCAACGACATAAAAACAATCACCTTCACCACCCTGCCAATTGTGATCATCATTAGACAACCAGAATTGCAGTGAGATATCCACCTATTAACAGAAGCAGTTTTGTTTTCTGCATATGATTTATGTCCAGTAGCGAGTTTTCATTATGTGAACATAATATAAGTGGTACGTTCCTACCTTACGATGCTTTACGTGCATAGAAAGTACAGAAAAAAAAAAAAAGACTAGCAATTCTACCACCCATTGATCTGCAAATGAAAAGTTGTGTTGACCACCTAAATGAATCAAATGCAGAGGTTGATCTCAGTTCATGAACCAAGCCTATTGCCTACCAGTGAGGAAGTAGACCAGTAAAGTTAGAAATGGAAAATGAAAGATGAACTAACCTGCTTAACAACAATTTCGCCCGGCTGGACATCAACTCTTTGCATACAATCCAACAAAACATGACACTGAGTGTCAGTAAGCTTTCTGAAGAGGAAATGGTCATGTAAAGCCCTTTCAATGTGTGCCTGATGAATATAAGAAGCAAAATTTTGGTACAAAAGAAAGGGTCTACAAATATTGAGTGCGGTGAAGATTGTTGATACATTTCTCAGCAAACAAGTTTTGGTGCTTTAATAACAAGGAGGCAAACTCAAAAATTCGAAGCAGTAGCTTTATGCATCAAAGCAGAAATTAAATCATCATCTTTGAAATGCATTTGTTTGGTTGCAAAATTATGATGGGACTTTTTCTGAAAATATTGCCTAATGAGAAGGCAAAAAGTATATAAGAAAGTTTTTACTTCTTCTTCCCAAGTTTTCCTATGGGCTGGAGATGGAGGAACCCAAAGTTGCCCTTTCTCTAGCGAATTTTCAAGAGCTCGAATGGATGCCCTTGATAAATCATGCCTTGTGCGATGGCTCTTGGGGTTCCAGTAAGACATTGAAGGAGATTCTGATCCTGTCATTTCTACAACTTGAGGAGTAGGAGATGGTAAGACAGCACATACACTTGTTAATGGTCCATCAGAACTCTGACAATCAGAATCAAAAGAAGAAAAGTTTGTGAATCAGTTAGTTGGAACAAAGGGATCATGAAGAAACTATACTAGGAAAAGTTAAACTGAAAAAAGCAACTACTCCACTTACATCAGTTAGACCATTAATATGAACAACAATCACAGTGATATCATCCGTCCGAGTTTCATACTGAAGCCAAAGTCGATAAGATTCAGCAACAATTGCAGCACACGCATCACGTGGATCTCTGTATTTTGCAACCTAGAATGATAAAACAAACATGTATAGTGATAATATTTCCTGAGAAACTAAGGTAGGATGACATACAGAACAGGAAGATTAGCGAAATAGTGAGATATTGAAATGCAAAGTATTGCATCAGGATGACACATTGACTATATCTTCTATGGAAAAGTTTGTTTTTTGTTCTTTCCCAAATGTTATTCAATAATTATGGGTTTCTGCTAGTTGTATCAACCTTCAGAAGAAAAAAAATTACCGATGAGCAATTGATGGTGGCCTCTCGAGGTATTGAATGACAAAAATCACGGAAAAACCAAGAAAGCAACGACCACTTTGCATATATTCCCATTTTGTTAAATTAATTTCATTGCACATAGCTTTTTAATGACACCAATTCCAACCATCACTAAATGTAAAATCAGTTACTACAACTTCCCCCAATAATAGAAACACTTATATTCTTATACTTGGAAAATAAGTTGAAGAAAGAGATACCTTACCATGTCAACCACGCTTTGGCTAGAAAGAAACTCGAAGACTCCATCACTGGCAAGCACAAAGAAAGGATGTTGTGCAGTGAGATCCAAAACAGAAAATTCAGGATTGGCCACGACCCCAATCGTCTTGGCAATCGAATCCCCAATACTCCTAGTAAACGCAGTCCCGGGGAACATCCCATTTGGGACCCACAATCTCGGAGGATCACCATCATCACTCTCCTCGGTTCCCCAACACTGCACTTCTGGATTCTTCAACCCCTCTATCTGATCCAACGTCAGCACTCTAGCCCCACACAGCTTCACTCTCTCCAACTCATCTGTCCTATATGGCGTCTGATCTATCGACAAATCAACGGCCACGATCTCCTCTCCTCTCCTCTCCCCAATCACCGCCCTAGAGTCGCCGCAATTCGAAACGTATATCGTACGTCCACGGACCAGAACCGTAATTGCCGTCGTCCCGCTCATGGAATCGTCCAAACTGTCAGCGTGAAGCTGCGAGTCGGTGGTCAAAAACGCGGAGTGACAGGCTTCCACAGCATCGACCTTAAACTTGCTGCTTCTCAACAGATTCTCGCACAGCTTTCGCTTCACGAATTGGGAACATTGCGCTCCGAATTCTCCATGTCCATCGAAGACGCCGAAGAAGTGATCGTCGGAGCTGGTGCCGAACGGTGAGTGGATGCAGAAACTGTCCTGATTGGCCTTGTCCAAGGCATCGGGATAGTAGCCTCGTTGAGAGAGGTAAGAGTACTTCAACTCATAGTTACCGGATGGGATTCTGATTGTTCTAGAACCTTCCGGAGGGAGGAACTGAGATGAGACTCTGGAGAGTCGGGTAATGCCGGGTTCGGGTTCGGGTTCGGGTTCGCGGCGGCGGTTGTGGGTTTGTTCTCGTTCGGGTTCTGGTTCGGTTGGAGAGAAAACGGGAGCATCAGTTTGGCGGCACGGGTCGTGGTGCTGTCTGATTTTGGGGTCTCTGGGGATACAAACCTCGCCTATACAGGCTCGAGAGTAGACGCAACCCATCAGTCACTCAATGCATAGCATAGGGACTAACTGCAATAAACAACTCAATAACGAATTCTAGTTTGCTTATAATTCCTATTTTCTGGGAGCTATCAATGTTGTTCGAGTTTTCTTGTCCATCTCGTTCTCAAGCGGGGATGAGAGAGGAACCGTTAGTATTTATGACTACGATGACTATGAAACGCTATAGAGGAAAAACGGAAACAGTCAGCATGATAAATAACACTGATCCAAGAGTGCTCTGGGCGCGTGTCCTTGGAGCACGCGAGTTGGGGATTGAAACCTGGATATCGCCGAAGCATTCGGCTGATTGGTTAAGAGGTACGAAAAGAAATAAATGATAATAGTTGTTATTTATTACGATCGGTTGAATAATTTTTTATATCATAATTTTAAGTAATACTAGTTCATACTTCATACTCCCAAAGGTGGGAGGAATGATTTTGATTTTTGTAAATATTAATATTTTTAATTTTTAATTAATATAATTAAATTATAATTAATTAAAATATAAAATACA
>JANZXV010000211.1:9289123-9301180 GCA_027576455.1 Erythroxylum roigii | reverse complement strand
ACTCTCTGCTTGACTAGCTGTCTGATACTGTCTACCAAGGTACACTTACTGAAAATGCTCCATAGATCCACATCGTAGGCATGCTCTCATCATCTTTCAACACTATCTGCCATGTTTCTTCCCACAATTATGACATGGGGTAACTACTCCACGTCGTGACCCATTACAGATGGGGCTAGCTGTCATGCCCTAACTATTAATATCTGAATTTGTTCTGATTGGTAGTAGGATGTCTATGTTTATGCTAAAGCCTGAGACATTGAACCCTTTTGCTTCTTACTGGCTGAGAAGGATGAACTAGATTTTCCATGACTCTTCTTCTGTTGTCCCTTGTTTCTCCATTTTTGTTCATCAATATTAACTTTTTCAATCCTCAAAGTTGCTTTCATCATCTCTCCATAATCCCTAATTTACATTGCAACAAGGAGTTTCTTGATGTTATGGTAGAGAAATGCTTCAAGTCTCTTACACTTATCTGCCTCTGTAGGAATTAATCTCTCAGCATACATACTCAGTCTATCAAACTCTTTCTCATATTCTAATATTGTTCTATACGCTTGTTTCAAATGAAGGAATGCATCCCTCATCTTATCCTTATAAGTCTCTTTTACATAATTATCTGCAAATTGGGACAAAAAGTACTGCCAAGTAGGATCTTGTGATGGAATAAGCCTTTTCATGGACTCCCACCACTGATATGTTGGTCCTTGAAGAAGACTAATTGCACACTCCAATCTCTCTGCTGGTGTGCAATGGAGAAAATCAAAATTTCTCTTTATCTTAATTAGCCAAAACTCGGCATCTGGAGCAGAGACTGATGACTCCCTTAGAAAATCCTCTGCACCCAACCTCTTGGCTTTCTCCAATTTAAACTTTTGTAATGGAAGAGGTGGTTATGGTTATACAAAAGGTTCAACAACCATTTGTTGTTTCACATACTCCACTATAGTTTGGAAAACTCTACTCGATTGGGAGCTGGTTGACTAGCAGGTGATGGTACAAGCTCTGCTGGCTGCCCCGCCATGCCTCTATTTACATCACTAGCTGAGACATAACTTTCCTCCTCTTCCTCAATGGCTCCCCCAGCTCCTGGCTCCATTCTTTAGTCTATAATAGAGGGTATATCTACATTAGAGTTGCATTATATTTATGATCCTGCATTTAACATGTACACAAATCACCTTTCCTTCATTTACTTAATGATAGACTCGAAACTGCCTAAACCGAGCTCTGATACCACTAAATGTAACACCTCATACCCAATAATGGAATCAGAATACCAAATGTTACCACATCCTTAAATACCTAAATTTTAAATTACAAAGTTTTATGTTTAAAACCTCATTATTCTAGCAAATACTATTCACTTTATAAAAATTTTGACAGAGTTTTCTCTATATTCACTTAAAACCACCTACAAGAAATTCCAATACACTTCTCATTTATTTTATTCAACTATCCATCTTCATGTCAAACTCTTTGATAAAATAATTTGCCTATCCTTTAATACATTTCAACTCATCTAAACCAAATTTCATACATAACTTTCATATATAATTCACAATATAATTCTATAAAGTCCTTCATTTCTTTATGTGCACATGTCATAACTAAAACAAAATATAATCCTATAATACATTCACCTCAAAGTCTTTTGCAATCCTCTATGTGACTCTAGTCTTTGTAATAGACCCACCACATTTATCTTCTAATTTTCTTCAAAACCTGTGCGCGGGAAAAAAAAACCACGTGCTAAGTTATAAGTTTAGCGGTGTTCAAGCAATTCCATTTCTCATCCAATTAAATTCATTCAACCATAATATGCATATCATATAATCTTTTTCAAATATAAATATCTTCATTATATGCCTAAGTAGGCATTAAATTTTCTTTATGAAATACAAGCATGTGTCTATTGTATTCATTCATATCTAATTACATAAGGATCAATAAATTGTGCAATTTAATGACTACTTCCATTTGAAGTTCTTTAATCGTTAGTTATGCATTTATATATTTGTCTATAATTGCCCAAAGTAAAATTTAACGGAATTGTATCACTAAGCCAGATAAGAAGGATTTTAAAAAATATGGGACCGAGTTCTCAAAACCATACGGTTCATTTACATATCTATATCTTACGGGACTAAGCTCTCAGAGCCATGTAGTCTATAACACAAATCAAATATAATGTATGCCAATTGAGGGAAATACAAATTATAAGTCCAAAATCTAAATTAATCACATATACTACTTTATTTAGTATCCAATTAAATTATTTTAGCAACAATTTCATAAACCCCTCAATTTTATCTCAAGAATCCTAAATTACATAATACACAATTTTTAGGAAAAAAAAATTGCTTAAACACATACCAAATTGATGTTCAATTCTTCAAATTAAGCTTCAATAAACTTCAATTTCACCATCAATTCTTTATTCCCTCTCATTCCCTTTTTCTCTCGCCTTCAATTCCTCTTCTTTGTCTTCATAATATTGCATAACAATTCAATTTCATGCATTTTCATTCAATAATGCATGCAACTACACTAAAATCATGTACTAAAAACAACCAAAACTAGGTTGATGATTTAGTGTTTAATAGGTGATTTATGGACTAAAAATAGAGAAATTTGGCTTGAAAATGGAAGAAAATGAAAGACAGTGGAGAAGGAGGAGGCTTGTTCTCGGCAATTTATGGGAGAAGCAAAGAAGGTAGGTGGCCAAAAAAATGTCATATGGTCCCTTAATAAAATTTTTTCAGATCCAAAATTAACTTTAACTTTTAATCAATTCTTTTCTTCTTCTCAATAAAAATACCCATAAAAATCAATCTCATATAAATACCTTAATTACTATCATTTATTTCGGGTTTGACGTTCACCCCTTTATTGGATCAAGCTTTGACCACTATCAATTCTTGGTCAAATCAAAATAAACTTGTTTTGATCTCAAATTTGATCCTCGAGCTGTCCTTAAATAATATTAACCAATTTTAAATAAAATAAAGTACAATTTGAATCCTGGGTATCACTATTTATGAAACCAAGATTTATGGGGCGTTATGAGCAAGAAAAGAAAGAAATTATCCTTTTAACTCAAAGAAATTTAAAAGCAATTGGTTGCAAACATGATTAAGAATAAAACAACGAAGATTAATAAGCTTAAACTATAAATTGGGAGGAGTAAGCTTAAACTATAAATTTTGTCTTAAATAATAAAACAAAAGGAAATTAGTTTTTGAATGATTAAATGGTCATTATATATATATCTTAAGTGCTAGATTTAAGTTATGAAAAGATGAAATTGTTAGTAAACTAGTGAACTTAGATTAAATATTAAGTATGTTTGAACCAACATCTATATAGTATTTCATGAATATAAGACATCCACTCTAAATAAAAAGGAGTTAATACTGCAACATATGACTCATATCATATGTATAAAATTGATTATAAAAAAGAATTAATGTAAGTTATAAGATCTCAACTTACGCTGTATGAGACATTAAATATTAAACGAGTCTCATAATATACCCTAAGATTCTTGTCTAATTATGAATAATTAAATTCATTGCTCACTACTTCAAAATATTACTAAAGAAATATGGATGACGCAATTTGATGGGATAATTCTAGGAAAGTAAATTAAATATAATTTAAGAAAATTTAAAACAAAGAAATGTTATTTTGATTGATAACTCACGTAGAAATGTAATTAAAGATGGTCAACGTCCTTTAATGAAAGAATTGAATACAATTATGATCTAATAAAATAAATGAGATTAAAGAAGAATAAAAATCTGAGATATGACGTAAAATAAATAAAACAAAATTTGTTTATTAAATAATTTATTAATTGATAAGCCATATATTCCTAATAAATATATGGTAATAAGCTATTATCGTGTATTGATCACACGAATTATTGGACAAGTATAAAACTGCATGCATAATCTTATTAATTTAGGGGTAGAAAATAGTACGCACATACACATATAATGGGTTAGTTACAAAAAATTACTTAACTACCAAACAGTTGAAGTTTCAAATTATCATATATATAAGATGTGATCCTCTAAAATTAAGCAATATAAAAAGATCAAGAAGAAAAAGGATTTTATTAAAACAAGTTTTTTAATGTCTGAAAAGATACGACAAAATTTATAATTAACTTTGTTCTTATCAATAATGTAAATATAGTAATTTTATAATTTTATAAAAGAAAATCTATCATATTGAAGAATATTCTATTTTGTTTATGCGAACGAACAAAGTGATTGGAATAATTCCAAAAAAAAGTACAAACAACAAGAGTTAAACTTTTGAAGACAAAGGAAGAGGACATAACATAACTCCCAACCCGCTGTGTCTTGTCGTAAGAGAGTACGTTACATGTCACGAATTGAAGAAGCCCAAAACATAAAAGAAGCGCAAAATTCAGAAGATGCGCAAAACATAAAAGAAGCGCAAAAACAGACAGCATCTATTACTATACATTATAGTCTTTTTTAAATTAGTTAGAACCAAAATCACCGTTGTCCCATTTGTCTTTGGTCCACAAATTCCTGACCTACGCGATACTTAGAAAGCAATTTTAGCTTTTAGGTTTGGAAACAAAATTTAAGAATGAAACACTGAACAACACAATTATCGATCCAGATAACTTAATTATTTATGCTTATAAATACTGAAATTTTAGTGTTGGAAACAATTTTTAAGAATTAAAAACACGACAACATGCTTAAATTAATTAATTGGATATGATTTATTCAACACATAAATTTTGTACTATGTATACAAGTAAAGCAATTTTAGTTTTAAATCAATTTTCAAAAAAGAAAATACAATTAGTAAATTAAATATTATAAATTTGTCAACTGAATTATTCACATTATCTTATACATCATTGTATATATTTATAAATTGGTTAGATACTTGAAATAAAATAGTGGTCTCCTTTAAACGAAAAAAAAAAGCGACGAATATGTCAGCAAACGCGAGGTATTCCAGTGATGGCTTTTCTAGTAGGCATATACAAATTTGTCCTCTTGTACCCGCCCAACACTTTGACATCGAACACTACACGCTATATCCAAATCAGAGCCACTATATTTCACGCAATAGATCAAGAAAACAGTAATCATAGCACTATAATTTGAGAGGAAGAAAGAAGAAAAGAGGAACGGAAGAAGATAAGATTGCCTTTTTCTGCACGATGGGGACCAAAACTTTAAAAGATGTTGGACTTGTTATTGAGTCGAGGAAAGCTAAAATGCCTCTCACTCTCTCTTGAAGAAGACATTCATGCATGGTGAGCTCGTGAGCATGAAGGGGCAGCAAGTTGCGGGGCTTCGCAAGCTGATGCTGACTCTGGTAAAAGCACAGCCTCACACTCAAGAGTTGGTTGACAGAGTCATCATATGCTCAGCATGTCCATGGAGATTAGATAACGCCTTAATTTCTATATACTTCTTATTAATTGCAACCAATCTTTTAAAATTCATCAACCAAGATATAAAAGTATGTAATATATGTTCTTTCAAGGACTTTCATTATGCCAATATAATCTAACTTGTGGTACTATGATTAGGTTTTATGGTGCTATAATTATACTTTATAGCCACTAACAATATTCATGTTATAACATGATGCATCGCCCTTAGTTATTGTCAATTTTGAGCATTTTTACACACTTCGTCTTCATTTGTAAACTATTTTAAGGGTGACTTATTTTTGATCCATGTTGAAAAATTGAACGTCGAAGTTCCGTAAAATTTTTGTTCTGTCACGATTGTTTCCAACTAAAATATATAGTTGATTCTTACAAAGCAACTAGGCAAGCAACGGCAATTTCCAAAATTCTTTGCAAGCAAACAATTAAACGTGCAACAAATAAATCACATACACAAAATACCAAAAATTTCTTAACACAGTTCAGCATGTCCGGTCTCCATCTATAGGACACTCGCTCAAATTAATCAACTTTTATCATAGTACAATAGGTTTAAAGAAGGCTATTACGGAGCCTACACTACTCACTCCTTAACGCTATCTACTTGTACTCACACCCATAAAAGTATCTCATATCCAATAGTAAGACCAACTTATGCTAACCTCAACAGAGGATTTTAAAACAATGAATAAAACAAAAAGAAGAATATCTCAAGTGATTAAATCAAGAATAAAAGAAACAAAAACATTTGAGTCAAAAAAATACTCCCCTATATGCGCAGTCGCATTAAAACATAATCACGAAGAGTTTTCAAACAAAAATTAGCTGTAAGCTTTGTAGTTGATCTCCGAAAACCCCTCGAGTATAGTAGGCAAAAATCAATCATCAGTTGTCACACAATATATTGGTAATCAATGCGTACTTCCTCTTTTAGGATTCTACAACTTTTAGCATTCCTTCCTTCTACAAATATCTCAACTTCCAAAATTCTACATATTCTAAGATAGTATAATCCTATACCAAATCAACTTTCTTATAACAAAAGATATCCCAAATAAATTAAAATACAAATAATGTCAAAAATATAATAGAATATCTTAACAATCTCCCCCCTTTTTAGCATTATTTGTCACATCAAAATCTCCCTCTAAACAAGAGAAATGGAGACTCCCCCTGAAATAAATGATCATGATAAAAGATATTGAAAAATCAAAATCAAAGTCAAGGTCAACTGTCACCAACAAAGCTATGAATTTACTAGCTAAAAAAGCTATAAGCAAGTTCCTGTCTGCCATTTAGGACAAATCAATTCCAAAAGAAGCTAGTGATCATAGGAGGAAGCTGAGGTGTAGAGATAGCCAGTGACAGACAAGATACTAAGGTGATGAAGTGGCCTACGATGATCAAAACAAAAAACCAAACAAGACAGACGTTGCAATGGAGAAAAAAAGGGCCTTTGGCTTTTTTTTTACACTTACTTCAATAAGCTTCAAAATTGCAAAGAACAGAACCCTAGTGCCCTATGAAGAAGTTCAAACCTCATAGAGTCAAGAGGTTTGGTGAAAATTTGACTAGTTGCTTCTCATTTGTTACATCGGAAGATATGCAATTAGTTTTCACTAGCTCTCAAATAAGATGATACTTTAAATCAATATGTTTGATTCTTGAATGCTAGACTGGGGATTTGGAGATGTTTATGGCGCTTTTATTATCACACATAACAATTAAAACATCTTGAGCAACTCCATTTTGTTGTGATATTTTAGGTGTTGAGAACTCTTGCATAATCCCATATTTATCACAAAAGTTATTGAAGCTTACATTCTCAAACTCCTTTCCATGATTAGATCTGATCCTCAAAATTGCATTTTTTTTATTTGTAATCCACACATATAAGTTTCTAAATGCTTCAAAAGCATTCGATTTTTTTTTCAGGAAAGCTACCTAAGTATATTTTTAGTAGTCATCAACACATGTCAAGCAATACCTCATCCCACTAAGATTAGCATGTTGTACTTGGCCTACCAAATCCATATAAACCAATTCCAGTACTTGAGAGGTTGTAACAGTTCTTACTTTCTTATGTGGTACTCTCTTCTATTTTCCTATTTTAAAATCGCTACAAATAGTCTTGTCATCATTGTTCATCATAAGTAAGCCTCTTATCGCTTCAGATTTGCTCAACTTGTTGATGAGGTCATATTTTGTGTGACTAAGCTTTTGGTTCCATAGAATCATATCATTATAGGTGGCTAAATTGCAAGAAGTAATAACCTATAACGTGTAGCAATTATCCACCGATCTTCTTCTGCTTACTATACAATCTCTTTGTTGGTTTAACAGCTTGCATCCATCACTAGTGAACTGGACTAACAACCCATCATCATAAAGCTGGCTAATACTTACCAAGTTAGCTTTTAAACCATCCACATAAAGCACATTTTAGAAATGAGGCAATCCATCTACATAAAGAGTTCCTCTACTAATCATCGTTGCTTTCTTCCCATCATCGAATGTAACATAACTATCCATATAGCTTTGATAATTCATCAAATAGCTTCTTTCACCTGTCATATGCCTTGAGCACCCATTGTTAAAGTACCATCCGTTGTGAGAAGCAATGCACATGGATTTTAGAGCCACAAATGCTTACGGTTGGTTCTTTCTATCCTAAATCTACTTTGGTAGCTTCTACGACTTAAATTTCTTCCAAGAATGTTTGGATTTTTTATTTTGAGCATTATGGAATAGTATTTACATCAATTTCTAGCAATTTGGTCTTATGTGACCTTTTACACCACAAAAGTGACATTTAGGCGTAAACTTTCTACTTCTTTTTTAAATTTCTCCTTGCTTAATTAATCTTGCTGTTTTAAGATATCTAACTTCACCCTTTTGCTCATTATTCACCTGAGAGCATTCACCTTTATATCAAACACCTTTACAAACCCCTTTGTTTTTGCCAATTTCCAACAATTCATCTCGCTTCTTTGTACGCCATTCAACATTTTTATTCCTTTCTCTGTATTGATCAGCTTTAGCTTGGTTTTATCAAGTTTCATTTTTTGTTGACAATAACTTCATCTCCATATCTTGAACAACATCTTTCATGGTAGAATTCTCATTTTTTAATTTCTCATTTTGTTTACATGTCTTCACCTATTTGTTATACATTAGTTCATAGACCTTGTATATATCTTCCCTTTTGAATTTTGAGTTACTATCATCATTATCGTTATTCAAATTATAGTTTAATACTGAAACATCTGAGTCTTCATCTTTAGTTTCTTTACTAGCTGCTACTAAGCAAGCAACTAAACTTTCTTTATATAAGCAACCAACACAATATGAAGACCTATAATTTCTTCTTAACTGCCATACTAACTTTCATATTCCTTTTCACTCTAAGTGCTGGTGTAAGACTTCCCTTTTCTCCTTTTAAGAGTGTTAGCACACTCCACTTGCATATGCCCAAAACCTTGACTCTCATGACATCATATCTTCTTTGCCTTCTTTTCACCTTTTTGAGCTTTTGTTTGTTGTTTAAAGTTATTGTTGGATAAACTCCCACCATTCTGCCTGAACTCAGGTCTATCTTTCTTCACCTTCTTCAGCCACTTGCTGAAATTTCTTGTTAGCACCACCAGATCTTCATTTTTGTCGAAATTGTCTCCTAAATTATGCACAGGTTTAACAACCTCGACTTAAAGCACCAATCATTTATTCTTCTCACTTGTCTCTCAACAGGTTCATCTCGAAGTTTATGAGAATTCTAATTACCTTATCCAAAAATAACTCGTTAATGTCATGAGCTTTTTCAATAGTTTCAATCTTCGATATGGATCTAGGAGGCAACGATCTTAAGGTATTCTTGACAAGTTTTAGATTTGAGTACTTCTTATCAAGTTGATGTGCTTGATTGGCAATATCACACATTCATTCATGAAAGTCTCCAATAGTTTCACTTTCCTCCATTTTAAGCTCTTCAAATCTAGTAGTTAACATTTGAACTTTTGATGCTATCACCGATTATGATCCTTTATGTATGGTTTGTAATATATCACAAGCTTCTTTTGTTGATTCACAAGCTAATATCATACTAAAACATCCTGAATTTACAGTTGTAAAATTGCATGTATTGCTAAAAAGCTACCAAGTTATTCCTCTTCTTTAACCTTTGTCCACTTAAACTGATTTTTAGGTACCACTTTATTCTTTTCATTAGTTGTCATAGGATGAGTCTAGCCTTTCAACACAGAAGTCTAAGCTTTAAGCCCTTATGTTTAAATAAACACTTTCATTCTCAATTTTCAAGCAGGATAGTTAGAGCCATCTAATCAAGGTGGCCTAATGATTAACGTCCCTTCTCTAATAGTTGTAAGTGCGGAACACTAATCTACACCAACTTGATACACCTAGTTTTGATTAGGTTAACCAAGCTTTAATATCAATTGAAAAACCCAAGGTCAAAGTTCCACAAAATTTTTGTTCTGTCATGGTTGTTTCTAACTGAAATTTATAGTTGATTCTTACAAAGCAACTAGGCAAGCAACTGTGATTTCCAGAATTCTTCTGCAAGCAAACAAATTAAACGTGTAGCAAATAAATAACACATACAAAACACCAGAAATTTGTTAATATAGTTCAACATACACGACCTACATCTGTGGGGCCCTCACCCATATTAATCAACTTTCACCATAGTATAATAGGCTTAAACAAGACTATTATGGAGCTGAAACCACTCACTCCTTGACGTTATCTACTTGTACTCATATCTATAAAAGTATCTCACATTCAATAGCAAGACCAACTCATGCTAATCTCATCAGAAGATTTTAAAACAATGAATGAAACAAAAAGAAGAATATATCAAGTGATTAAATCAAGAATGAAAGAAAAAAAAAAAGCACTTGAGTCAAATAACACTTCCCTATGTGCACAGCCACATTAAACATAATAACGGAGAGTCTTCGAACAAAAATATGATGTGAATTTTGTAGTTGATCTCCGAAAACCCCCGAGCATAGCAGCCAAAAATCAATCATCAATTGTCACACCATAGATTGCTAATCATTATACCACGCGTACTTCCTCTTTCAGGATTCCTTCCATAAATATCTTAACTCCCAAAATTCTAGATATTCCAAGGTAGTAGAATCCTATACCAAATCAATTTCTTGATAACAAAAAATATCTCAAATAAATTAAAATATAAATTATGCCAAAAATAGAATGAAATATCTTAACACATATAGATAATACATTATGTATATTCTCCTTAGTTAAGTCTAGTTGTGATGTCCTAATACCTTTTGGAGCGATGAGATGGTAAAATTAAGTCAGCTACTACAAGATATTCCTTTTTTCAGCTTTTGTTGATAAGGAAAAACAACAACAACAAAAAAATGTAGGAAAGATACAGAGACATAAAGATAAGCTTTATTAACTTTACTTGAAAGAGAGAGAAAGAAAGGAGTCATTATTGTTGCTCTCCGCGTAGGTACCGTTCTCATCGTACTTTTCTTTCTTCTTCTTCTTTTTTTTTCTATTGTGTATACTTTGAACTCTAACTCAATATCATGCTGACATCAAATATAAATGAATCATTAAAAATTATATTCAAATTATTTTATTCGGAACATGAATGACTTTGTCATGTGAATTAAAGTCGATGAAGAAAAAGTGATCCGCAAGAGTGCTAGGTCGAAGAAATTAGTTGGACGAAGTTACACGTGAAAAAGGGTGGAGGAGGGACCAGCATAAGAAAGGGATGGTCCCAATTCCCAAAAGTGATCAGCACCAGAGAACGTGGGTGGCGCTCTCACTTTTTTGGGACATTGAAAGCGGTCGCATTCTCATGTTTACATGTTTCTTTTCTTTTCTCTGATTAATTGATGACGTTACCTTATTAACCTGCGTTCGATAAAAAACATGCATTTTAATTTAACTTTATAATAAGTAATTTGCTTAAATTACAGATTCTTTATTTGTGTTTATTTTAATCTATAATTTAAAATTACAATTTTAACTTATGAAATGATTCTTTTATTTAATAAACTAAAAATAAACAACTATTATGATTATTTTGAGTGGTAAACAATAGAATCCAAATTATAAACACCAAATACAAGATTAAAAATTTTCCGGTGCTTTTTCATTGTTCTATCTTAGCAAATTTCCTTCAATCTGTTGTAGTTGAATGATTCGCTTTACTCTTTTAACAGAAACAATAACTAAGTTAAGTGACAACGCGTAACCCAATATCACTTCATGCTTTGAGAGGGAGAGACGGCTTAAGAGGATTCGGAAAAGTCGTCATATGATTCAATGACTCAGTGCTTGCATCTATTCACTGAGTTAGGATCTTTTGCCGAAAATAACTCTGTCTAAGAATAAGACGGTATCGTTTTTTCTTAAAATTTTAACAGACATGTAGTGCCTGTGTTCTTCTCCTCTTGGACAGCCAAGTCGCCGTTTTCTTTCAAAGCTGTTTAGTTAGAGCCGCGTGTTTCTTAGACATAAGATCTTTTGCACATGTCAAGTTTTGACGCAACTTCTAATATTCAACTTGATACTTACTTCTTATTATTATGAATTTT
>JANZXV010000211.1:9213074-9228064 GCA_027576455.1 Erythroxylum roigii | reverse complement strand
CAGGAACATTTTGAAATATACAGATCATTTAATTTGAGGTAAATATTGAGTTGGAAGAATGGAATACGAGACTGAGACAATAAATGGAGTTATTGAAGGATGATGGTACAAATGAGTACTATACTGGTAAAAGCTAGTGTCGCCATCAGATGCATTGAATAGAAAATTTTGTAGCAGTGTATCAAAATTTAGATATTGAGGTTATTAAATCTAGTGTAATAAAGAGTACATAATGGAGTTGATCGGTTTCACATGAACAAAGCTCAAATTGAGGGCTCAGAAATTCTGAATCTTACTAAGAAATTGGAAATGAGTATGAATTTTGAGTTTGAATAGGGAGAATGATACCATATGATTGAAATAAGAAGTATGTGTACTAATAAAGATGATTGAACAAAGAGACTATTAAAGGAGCATAAATAACAACCTATGATATTCATCCTAGTGGAATACGCTGAGATGGCGTTTGATGGCTAAGGAGGTGGAAGCAAAAGATGAAATGTTTCTGAGAGTATCACTTTCTCAATGTGTGTTTAGATTGAGTGTAAAAATGTGCTCAGGTTTGGATAAAGAATCAACTAAGCTTGAATATTGGAACATGTGTTAAAATTCTATTGGACACACACAAGCTTTATTCTTATTGGACAGACATGCTTTAATCCAATTGGTCCATGTGTTAACTTTAGAAAATTTGCATATTTGTCCTTCTTCTTCCTTTAATTCCCACACTGACCTATGATATTATCAATTAATTTCATTCCCTTATGTCTTAATTTTCTAATGGCATAAATTTCATGCAATTTGGTTAATTATATAAGGAGTTATGCCCCAAAAACTACAGGCTATTCGAAAACAAGGACAACAACCAGAACGCAACTTCAAACTAGAATTCAAAAATCTTAGAGGTAGAATCAAATTTTGATTCCTTCATTAAAGTTTTAAATCTATGCATCTAGTTTAATCTCCAATTGGAATTATCTAATGTTGAGGTATACAAGCCAAGATATGGCTAAATTACAAAAGTCTATTTAGTAGAACCTATCCATCCAGCAAGGTACATATCCTAAATCAACAACTTTGGTCTTATCATGCAAGAGCAACATAAAAAATACATCCAATTTAACCAAAAATATCTCATTTGCTTATGGACTACTTCTTTTATCAATTCCTATCACATCACGCTCATAATCTAAGCAAACATAACAAAAATTTCCTTACATATTTCACGTCTAAATATGTATGTCCATGCCGAAGTGAACAAATTATCCATTTACCGATGTCTTTTATATTAAGTACCATTATGTCTCTTACTATACTTAGATGTACTTAATTCTTTATGTTCACTTCTTAATACACCGTAGACATGCTGTAATACTTCTAGGATATATGTTGGGGCCTTACATGTTATAACGAGGCTTTGGAGCTTTTTAATTCCATGTTGATGAGTAGGGTTAAACCAAATGAGGTCATTGTCATTACTGTTCTTTCAACTTGTTCGTTGAAGATTTGAAAGTGGGAAATAATATTAATGAATATGTGAGAAAAAGCAATTTAAATTATAGCTTGAATTTGATAAATGTTATTTTGGATATGTATGTGAAATATGGCTACTTGATTGCTGCAAGAGAGATATTTGATGACATGGTAACTAAAGATGTGTTCTCATGGACTATTATAGTTAACTGGTATGCTAAAATCAATTTTATGTGATGTCATAAAACACTTGTTTTACATATGTGGTTGTCAATTCTTTATTTGCTTTTATTATTGAACATAATAAGTTTAATTGAAAACTTCATGTTACCTTTATTTAAGAAATCTTCTTGTTAAGGTATTCTTTAAAAAATGATATTAATGATCTAACATAATAAGTCCAAAAAAGTTTTGTTAGGAATGATAATATCAATACTTTATTACAAATATAGTCAAACAAGAGCTGCTAAAGCTCATAATTGTGAAAGCAAACGTTAAATTATATCTTATAGTTATTGCTTTAGAATTGAGAGGTATGTTTAAAATATTAGATGAATTCATGCGTTTTATTCTTAGCAAGCTCAATTTCATTGTTTGGTTGAATTAAAAGTTAGTATGTCAAATTGTATTGATTTATCATTATGTTATTTAGAAATTAAATTGCATTTAGTAATTCAATGGTTTACTTTTAATCGTATAGCTACATGGATAAAACTTGGACGTCTCAACAAAAATGGTCCACTCAATACTTAGAAGGAGTGAAGAGTTTCATGCAATTTGTAAAAGATCAAATGGGTTTAGATTGTAAAATTCGTTGCCTATACATAGATCGTTTAAATTTCAACATTCAAAGTCAAGAAGTGTTAAATAATTACTTGCTAATTCGAGGTATAGATAAATTCTATACTCTATGGATTTATCATAGCGAACATTATGAAGCAAGTAATGCTAGAAGTGTTGATATAAGTGATGATGGTGGTAACAATAATGATGTACATGATAGTGATATTAATGATGAAGGTGATGATGGGATTGAAGAGATGTTAGAGGATTTGTAGAATTATATGGAGACTATAAATTATAATGGTTTGCCTAATATAATTAGTAGTATTACAGAAGATAATTTTGAGAAGTTATTAAAAGTTGCTCAAGAAGAATTATATCCAAGGTGCTCAAAATTCTCACAGCTATCTTTTGTTTTCAAGTTGTCATATTCGAAGGCATATAATAAATGGAGTAACAAATCTTGTGACATGTTGATTGAGTTGCTCAATGATGCATTACCTATTAGACACAAATTGCCCAATTCTTATTATGAAGTAAAGAAATTGTTAAGAGACCTTGGATTATGATATATATCAATACATGCTTGTAAGTTTGATTGTGCTACATTTCAGAAGGACATTAAAGGTCTTAAAGAATGTCTCATTTGTGGTACATCAAGGTGGAAAATGGATGATGGGGAAGGAAAAAAGATATTGTATAAAATCTTGAGATACTTCCCTATCAAACCAGGAATACAAAGGCTTTTATGTTAACAAAAAAAACCATAAATATGAGGTGGCATAAAGGGAAACACGTTGATGATAACATTATGCATCATCCAATAGACTCAAAGGCATAGAAAGACTTTGATGGAAAGTTTCAATGATTTGCAGATGATTTTTGTAATGTTTGACTTAGTTTATCCTCTGATGGATCATTTGGTAATATGAGTACCTCTTACAACATGTGGTCGGTAATTCTTATACCAAAAAATTACCCCATGGAAGTATATAAAGGTGTTACTGTCTTTACTTATTCCAAGATCTATTGCTCCTAGTAAGGATATTGATGTATACATGCAACCATTAATTGATGATTTAAAACATCTTTGAGAGGTTGGATTATAAATTTATGATGTTGTTGAAGGTGAAAAATTTAGAATGCATGCGATTATTTTATGGACTATAAATGATTTTCTAGTTTATGGCAATTTGTCTAGATGGAGGTAAATGACATGTCTTTTGTGTAACCATCAAACTCATTGAATGAGGCGATGAAGTAAAATATGTTACATGGGACATTGTCATTACTTGGAACATTGGCATAGATGACAACGAAGTAGATTGTTTAATAGCAAAGTAGAATATAGTGAAACTCCTTTGCACTTGTTTGGTGATGATGTGGTTGAGCATCTATCACATTTAGGTGGGTTTACACTTGGTAAATGCCTAAGTATTAGAAAGTGAAAGCGAAGTTTTGTTGATCTTAAATGAAAAAAGCATATTTTTCAATTTTCCATATTGGAAGGAATTACTATTAAGGTATAATCTTGATGTGATGTATATTGAAAAAAAAATTGTGATAATATTTTAGGTACTTTGATGGGAATTTATGGAAAATATAAAGACACAGTTAAAGCTAGATTAGACTTGGAAGACATGAATATAAGAAAAGATATGCATTTGAAAAGAAGAAATGATGGGTCATACATGATTCCATCTGCATGTTACAAAACGTCAAAAAAGGAGAAGCAAACTTTTTGTCAATTTCTTAAATCAGCTAAGTTTTCTTATAGGTATGCATCTATTATAGCCCATTGTGTCAATGCTAATGAGGGAAAAGTTTCATGGTTGAAAAGTCGTGATTGTCATTTAGTTTTGTAACAATTACTTCTTGCCAAAATGTGTGGGTGTTTGTAAGGATATGTCCATAACTTTGGCATAAATGGGTAAGTTTTTTAAGAATTATGTAGTAAGACACTGAAAGTAGAAGAGCTTGAAAAAATGAAAAAAGGCATAACTTTGATTCTATGTAAGCTTGAACTAGTATTTCCCTTATCTTTTTTTGATGCTACGGTGCATTTGGAAATTCACTTATCGTATGAGACAAAACTTTTTGAACCGGTTCAATTTCAATGGATGTTTCCCATTGAAAGGTAATTTATATTAACTTTTACTTTTTTTTAAGTTATTAGTTAGTAACAATTTTCATTGTTTTATATTTTGTTAGGGTTTTAGGCTCTCTTAAGTGCTATATGCGTAATAGAGCTTGACCTGAAGGGTCTATTGCAGAGGCTTATATATCAAATGAATGCTTGACATTTTGTTTTATGTACTTAAATAACGTCGAGATAAGATTTAATAGCGAAGAACGTAACTTTGATTTTGATCAAGATGTTGGCTTATCAGTTTTCTCTAAAAAGTAAGGCCACTTGAAACAGGAAAATATGAGGAGTTAAACTAAAAACGAACTCAAAATTGGCCATTGGTATATTTTGAACAATTGTGAGGCAGTCGATTTATATATGGAGTATGTATATTACTTCTTAATTCATTATTTCATATTTAAATATAGCAGTCAACCTATCTTTTTTGACATCTATTTACTTTTTTAAATATATAGCATAAAGATAAGATTAGAAGCAAAGGGATTGTTAATGTTAAAGGAAGATATAAGATTAACTTCTCATCATGGTTTATGACTTAAGTTATTCATGGAATAATATGAACTTATGAAAATTTGTAGGTGAAATTAACTTCTAATTATATATTTTTTCTACAGACAATACAGTTACATAACTATAAATTGCCAGAGACGACGACAACATTATATGCTTTGACATATGGACCTCATATGTGTGGGAAAAAATATAAAGGTTGCATTGTTAATGAAGTTATATTTTACAAAAAAGATCATGACAGTTGACTTAGAAGACAAAATCATGGGGTTGTTGTTGAGGGACAACATAATGATGATTTTATTAACTTCTATAGTGTCATTTCAGAAATGATATAGTTGCATTACATCAAAGATAAAAAAGGTTCTTCTATTTAAGTGCAAATGGTTTAATCTTGGTAAAAAAAGGGATGAACATAAAAGTGAATGTCAATATTACTAGCATCAATGTTAGTAACCCATGGTATAATAATGAACCTTTTGTGCTTACAAGTCAAGTAAAGCAAGTATTCTACCTTAACGACACTATATTGGGCAACAATTGGAAAGTTATTCAAAAGTTTCAACATCGCATCTTTTTTTACTTTTATGAAAGGAAAAATGGTCCAATGGGTGAAGATGGTGATGAAGTATATCAAGAGATTAAATCGAAGCCGAATAATGAAGCATCACAAATAGAAGATGCAGATATATCATAATTCCATAGGAGAGATGTTGATCCTAATATACTATAAGCAAATGAAGTACAAGCCAATCTTGTCTTACAAAGATATGAAGACTATATTGAGGATGAAAAATATGATAATGATGATACTTTGGCTTAATATAATAATGATGACAAGTCGAATCATAATGCAATTAATGATGATGATTGAAGGTAATAAAAGTGTCCTTTATATTGTTTAAAATGTAATGTTAGTAACATTTAAGTTAATGCGTATTGTTAATGGTTGACTTATGTTAATGCGATTAGTGATGATTGAATTATGTTAATGCATACTAGTGATGATCGACTATCTTAATGCGTATTGTTGATGATTGACTTATGCTAACACGTATTGCTAATGGTTGACTTATGTTAGTGCGTATTGTTGATGGTTGACTTATATTAATGCATATTGTTGATGGTTGACTTATGTTAATGCGTATTGTTGATGGTTGACTTATGTCAATACGTATTGTTGATGGTTTGCTTATGCCAATGTGTATTGTTGACGATTGAGTTATGTTAATGCGTATTGTTGATGATTGACTTATGTTAATGTGATTAATGTTAACAATTCAATGTATGTTGATAATGATGATTAGATGTATGGAAATGTTATTAATATCTATTTTTTATATAGAAATCCAATATAATAGCACCTGGTAGAAACAAAAAGAAGGTGGCAGGTACGAAAATTGTAGAACAAAGGGATCTACAACTTCAACCAGATTAATCAGTTGGTGTCATCAATTCAATTCCTAGAAAACAACAACATTCTACCTCAGCCACGAATGAAATTAGTCATACATAACCTCATTCTGCATCAAACAATAATGAATCAACTAATACAGAGGGATCTATGAGTTTGTTAATCTTTAACTCCTACAAATAGACTTATGCTCAAATGTATATTTAGATGTTTTAATATTTTCTTATCATCATTGATTTGTTGTCAGGTTCTAACGTTAATATTAAAAAAGAATGTAGAGGTAAAACTAGAGGTTGTGAATTGCAACGAATGAATATTGCAATGAATAGCATGTTGTCAATTCAGATTGATACTTAGCAAGGTCATCCTATAGACAGTATCCAATCTGCAAAATTGTCAAGTGAGTTGGGGATTATTGCTAAACCATAATTACCTTATCTAAAGCATGTTAAGGACTTGAAGAAAGAAAACTTACTTGAAAATACTTTGGATAAAGTCACGGTAATTTTTCATTATATTTAACCATATGCAATATTGTTTCATTTATTTTAAGATTAATTACACTTTTACTTATTGTTCGCAGTTGAAATTAAATATTATCGATATCGAGAATCCTAATGTTTTAAACTGTGTGACTTCAGTATTGAAAAAAAAGACCAAGGATTGTCGTTATAAGTTACATCAGTATTATAAATCATTTCCTTCTGATCCGGAGGCGTAGAGACATATTCTTGAATGAATGTCTCCACAAATTTGGAATAATTTGTGTGATTATTGGACTGACCCCAAAGTTCAAGTTTGTTTTTTTTCCTTCACATTTATTCCATTAGTCTTGTTAGATGATTTAATGACTACCTAATTTTTTTCTTTATTTAGGAAAATTGTGAGAAGGCAAATTTCAACAGGGAAAAAATGAAAACATCTCACAATCAAGGGTCAAAATCATTTGTATTCGTTTGAAATGAATATGTAGACATTTGTTTATAAGTTATAATTATATAAATGAACACTATTATTTATTGTGTCTTGTATTTTTCTTTCATATGATAGAGTGAGAAGGAACTACATGGACAAGCGTCATATGATCACACTAGACAAAGTCACTCACTATAAAGAAGGTGAAAGGTGGATGTTAGAAGAAGAGGAAAATAACTATGTAAGTATAAAATTTTATTTATTATTTAAGTTTATTTATTTATATGGTAGTAACAAATAATATTTGGATTGAATATTTGTTTTTTTTAATTTTAGAATAAAATGCAAAAGTTGTTACAGAAATCAATGTCTGAGGGGAATAAGGTCAATGTAGAAGACATTTACAATACTGTGGCTAGTACACATTTTGATTATGTCAAAGGTCTTGGCTTTGGCCCTAAGCCAAATGTTTCAACCTCATCAAGTAAAACATTCATTTAACAACTTCAAGAGGAAAACAAGACACTTAAGACTGAATTACAACATACTCGAATGAAGTTAGCCAAGTATGATAAGTTATTCAGAAAATTACTTGGCCTAGATTGTAATAGCAATGAAGATAAAAGTGAATGCTATTAATAAAATTTATAATATTTTTCTTTTAATTCCTGTTTGCTTTATAATTTAACTTTAATACATTTTTCTCATATTGCAAAATTGATGAAGATGTAAGAACTAAGTGACTATGTTGTGAATGGTAAAGTTATGTGATGTTTGCTTTAATTAAAACGTATTCTTTCAATACTCACAATATTTTTAGTATATTTAACTAAGCTTTTTGGATTATTACAAGTTCATCGACATTGACTAACCTAGTTAGTCATTCGAGTTATGCTGTATTTTTTTTGTTATCTCAACATTTATAATTTATATAATGGTCTCTGTATTTATTATTTTCTTTATAAGATGTTAAAGTTGAAATTAAAATCTTGTATATAATTTAATGACATTTTACTTTTTATATACAAGCTTTAAATTATCAATTATTTTTGTACAATTTTTTCATATAATAAATTTACAATTTGGAAATGTAACTAATAGTTTTTAGTTATGAAAAGTAAGTGTAGGCAAAATTATTAGCAACTATTCCTAGAAACATCGCTAATAATTTTTAGCTACAGAAATGATGCATAGCTAAATATTTTTAGTGATGGTTTTATAAAATGTCACTTATAATTTTTAGTTACGAAAATTTGACAATATTTTAGGGGACAAAATGAAAATGTAGCTAAAAATAATAGGAAAGGTTTTTATACCTTTGGCTATGATTTTTTTGGTAGCCAAAAGTCAACACTATTGTAGTGATTACTTAAGGCTTTGTAATCGGATGGTTTAACGAAGCTCGATTGATACTTGTGAGCAAGTGTAAAAGGAACGTAGGTTGAGAGAAAAATGTAAAGATTATACTTATTATACTTCCGTGTTTGTTTTAGTGTTCGTTGAGTTTTCTGCAGTTACTGTGGAGTATTAGTTAACTTGTTTTTAGTTAGCTCGATAACTAACTTTTCAATGTATAGTCTGACGTATATTTAAGCTCACATTGAGCTTAATCAGTTTTCAACGAGATATAGTGAGAAAATCCTTTTTCTCTTTGTTAAAACTCTCCTTCATATTTTCTATATGGTATCAGAGACTGGTAATCGTTTTTCATGTTCTTTATCTGCGATGTCGAGACTGTGATCAGAGAGCCGTAATTTAAGAACTGCAGCTTCAAGATGATAACGAATCAGAAGAAAGATTATGAAAATCCAGGTTCTAGTCTTGTAACTACACCTCTGAATGGATTCAATTACAGGACATGAAGCACTTCAATGAAGAAAGCTCATGCAGCTAAGCACAAGCTTGGTTACATTACTAGCAAGATTCAAATTCCAGTTGAGGATGCGGCAGATTACGAGGAGATTATAAGTGCCAATGCCATGGTGGAATCTTGGATTTTGAACTTGTTGACAACAGATCTTCATGATGTGTTTCTGTATGTGTCCTCTGCCAAGGATCTATGGGATAAACTTGTAAACCAATTTGGTGACTCTACAAGACCGCAAGAGTACTAGATTAGGAGGGAGATTGGAAGCATTTCACAAGGTAACTGCAGCCTTTCAATGTACTTCATAAAATTGTGCAAATTATAGGATGAACTGCAGTGTATCTTACCAGTACCTCAGTGTATATGCGGTTGTTGTACCTGTGGTGTTTCGGAGAAGATTATGAAAATTAATGACAATGCAAAAATCATCCAGTTCCTAATGGGACTGAATGAATCTTACAGTCATATTAAGAACTAGATTCTCATGATGGATCCTTATCCTAACATAGATAAAGTATATTCCATGCTGATGAATGTTGAGAGGCAAAAATAGGTTTCAGATTCTTTTAGTGAGCCAACAGAAGGGAGTGCACTTATGGTTAGCTTTGGACCAGCAACGATTGTTAACTCCGGGAAAAAAATGGCAAGAAAAAGGAATGGAAAACAGATAAAGAAGATAATAAATGTTCGTTTTGCAAAATGGATGGTCATACTAAGGATACATGTTTTAAGTTACATGGTTATCCCGAGTGGTATGTGGATCTTAAAAAACAACAGAAGAAAACTGGAGGTAAAACCGGACAGGCAAATTTGGCAAAAACACCTTTGGATGACAATGAGGAGGATAATGGAGGATTAAGTATGAGGGTAATCATTCAACAAGAGTTATCAAAATTGATGAAAGAAAAAACGCAGATGCAAAACATGGAAAAGGTGAACTTCGGTGCTGAATTTGCAGGTAATATTTCTGCTCTTGAAAAGACAATAGGCAATAAAGGGATGAAGGACTCTTGTTGGATAATGGATACTGGGGCTAGCATACATATTTCAGGAAATGCTTGCCTGTTTAGTAAGTTAGTTCTAGTAACAGGGCCATCTACTGTTAGTTTGCCAGATGGATCAATAAAGAAGGTTAGCATGATGGGAGAAATAAGACTTAGCAAGGGGGTTGTATTGAAGCATGTTTTCTATGTCTCAAGTTTCAAGTATAACCTGTTATTTGTGAACAGAAATTTGAAACATGAAGATGGAGTTTTCACTTTCTATCCATTCTTCTGTGTTTTACAGGACCAGAAATCTAAGAGTTTGTTGGCAGTTAGAAAAGCTATTGGTCATCTGTATTACCTTACTGCAGAATCCTAGGGAGGTCTATCATGACCACGCCATTTATGTCCTTAAATATCTCAAGAATAATCCTTCTTTGGGCCTTCATTTTCCTGCAACTTCTGATCTGACCTTATGAGCTTACTCGGATGCCGACTAAGCAACTTGTCCTACAACCAGAAAGTCTTTGGCTGGTTTTTGTATTTTCTTGGGGAGTAGTCTAGTTTCTTGGAAGACCAAGCGACAGACTAAGTCTCTCGCAGCTCCGCAGAGGCAGAATACAGAGCCATGGCGTCTGCTGTGTGTGAGTTGCAATGGATCAGTTACTTACTTGCTGATTTGCGGGTTTCGGTTTCACTTCCGATTCCTTTTCATTGCGACAGCAAGTCTGCCATCCACATCACTTGTAACCCAGTGTTTCATGAATGCACTAAACACCTGGACATTGATCGTCATGTCGTGCACAATCAGTACAAACAGGGTTTCATTTCACCGGTTCATGTGGTTTCTTCCTTACAGGTAGTTGACATCTTCACTGAGCCTCTTCCTTCCTCTATTTTTCATCGTTTGCTGCCCAAGTTGGCTTTGTTTGATTTTCATCAAAGTCCAACTTGAGGGGATGTAAAGATTATACTTATTATACTTCCATGTTTGTTTTAGTGTTCGTTGAGTTTTTTGCAGTTACTGTGGAGTATTAGTTAGCTTGTTTTTAGTTAGTTCGATAACTAACTTTTCAATGTATAGTCTGACTTATATTTAAGCTCACATTGAGCTTAATCAGTTTTCAACGAGATATAGTGAGAAAATCCTTTTTCTCTCTCTTAAAACTCTCCTTCATATTTTCTATAAAAAAAGAAACAAAAAGAACATTAAATGAAGGAGCTTAATGTTATAAAATTTTCCGTAACTAATTTTCTCGTTATAATTTCAGGGAAGAAATAAACAATTAATGATCAGCAGAAAGTGCATTTTACTTGATCTGAACCCAGATGGAAACGCTGGGCACTTCCTTGTGAACAACGTAAAGCATGTAGTAGCCACGAGGAGCAACAGCACCACTTGGTGGTGCCAATGCGAGGATTTCGCTGAACGAACCCTTGTTCTTGACTTCCACTACATGCAAGACAATCAACCTCTGGTTCATGGAAACTCCATGTGTTGTAAAAGCAGGAGCATATAGTGTTACCATGATATCGCTTTTTTGCAAGTTTGAATCTTTTGAGGTGAATCTGATCTTGAACATTTTCTCGTAGGAAAGCTTGTTGTCAGTATTGTCAGCCTGAATTTGTGGTCTGTTGTCTACTAGTTGGGGGTCCAAGTAAGGTGGAGAGAATTTCTCCACTCTCAGTTCCGTTGGGTACATGGCATCGTAGATGTAACCGTTGTTGGTGTTGCTACCAGCGACCAGGACTTTGCCGTCGGGTAGCAGAACGCTTGATGAATGGTACATCCTTGGAATGCTGGATGCTGTGAGCTTCCTGAATCTCTTTCCTAACTTGGCTTTAGGATTGTATAAAACTGGTGCCAAGTTGGGTTCTCTTGCAAAACCCCAACCTGAGGCTCCTCTCATTGCACCATTGAGAACCAAGACATGGCCTGTTGGAAGGACGATCATGTCACCCATGATACGAGGAGTTGGCATCAGTTCTCTTTCCCAATCTGGGTTTTTCTCTGTAATCTTAAGTCTTCCACAATCCCTGAGTGCACTGTAGAAAATGTGCTTCTCGGCCTTAGAGTATGAATCTTCATGTGCTGAGCCACCGCATATCAACACCTCAGCGGGGACCACTTGCGGGTTATTTGCGGTGAGTGTTATGGGGAGAATTGCAGACATTCCGGAAGCAGGATAGTTTCGGTGACCGCCAGGAAGCTCCGGGAACTCGCGGACTATCTTGTTGGATTTGGGGTTGAGTAAGACCGAGCGACTGTTGGCAAAGATGAACACATTGCCGTCGGTGTTGAGGTAGACAAAAGGGTATAAATTGTTCTCTTCTTTATTGCTGGTTTGTCGGAGGAACTCAAAGAAGTAGGGTTTTGCGTTGCTTTTGCCTTCTGGTGGAATATACTCGTAGCTGAAGGCATCACGGCCACCAACCACAATGAAGCCACCATCCTCTAATTCTGCTTGTGTTGAGTACCTTAATAGACAAGACACAAAAACAACATTGATTAAAATTTCCCCCAAGCTGAGACATTCTAAGAGTTAAGCATACATGCAAAAACTGCAAATTGTCGGGCACCATGATTTGGTTTAATTATATGAAATAAGAAAAGTGAGAAGTTTATTTGTCTGCTTACCATCTAGGGGCAGCAAGAGCAGGAGGGTATTCTCTCCAAGTGCAATCTTTGCATGTCGAAAGGTATCTAACAGTGTTTGCACCTCCTTGAAAACCGCCAGTACTAACGAAATCACCGTCCAAAGTGAGACCTCCTGACGAGCACCATGTATCTGTGTGCAACTGTTATCATGATGTATAATTTGGATATGTTAGGAGAGACGTATATGTCTATGTACTTATATATATATAAGTATGTATATATATATGTATATGTATGTATATATATATATGTATGTACGTTGGGAAACAAAAATAAAAACATATTTGGGAGGTTATGTGAAATCACGGTGTTTTGTATTACCATAATTGGCTCAAGTTTTGAGGTCTCTATGTCGTACAAAACCGAGTGAGCCCAGCAATCCTTCTCCCCGGTCTTATTATTAAGAATACGGCATTCTCCTCCAGGCAACTTCACGTTTGAGATAAGCCAAATGGTGGCGTCATACATTAAGACCTTGTTAACCTTCGGAAGCAAAATCGAATGCATGGCTGATACACCAGAGTCCTTAGAAACCAGCTCCCATCTCCCTCTATATTTCTTTGTATTACCAGCCTTTTCCTTGCCAACTTCACCGTCGGCAATGGGTTGCTGAGCCCCTCCGGATGTTCCAGTCACAGGCAAGTGTTCCTGAGCGTCCTTATTCGGCAACATATCTTTGGGAACGTCGAAGTCACCAGGTAAATTTTGGCCCTTGTAATCATTTGGATTCCCAAAAGGGTCCCCAAACAATTCATGAGGTCCCATTAGCTTCTTTTCATTATTGAATAAAAAGTTATGATTGATATCAAAAAGATGAGCAGATGTGGCAAAAAGGAGGAGAGGAAGAATGCAGAAGGACCTCCTCAATGTTGTCATTGTTAATTAAAATGAAAAGGAAAAGAAAAAGAAAACAGATTCAAAGAGAGGGAGTCCGGTCGTCCGCCGGACGGCTGCTTTATTCGTTGATGACCATGAGGCCTATAGTATTTATAGGTTGACGGGACAAAATTGTTGTCCAAAAATAGGATGGTTAGGTCTCCAAGCTTTTAGGAGTCCCGCCTCGTAGTTGAGAGGTTATAGCAAATTTTTTTTTTAGAAAAAAGGAGGTTGTAGCAATGTTGGCACTAAAAGAGAGGGTCTTATTGCTCGAAGACTATTATGGAGGAGGCACGCTCCTAAAACCACTAATTAATAATTATATCTGGCGGCATTCAGAATTCGCAATTTTGTTTTATAACATAAATACTTAATTATGTCTCAATTTAATTCAATTGCATATGACTAGAAGAGAGACAAGAACAGGAGCTTTTGCAAAACGACAAAAGTTGAATTCCTTTTATTTCATATATTTCTTTTGACACGAGGAGGTGTGTTAAAATTAACGTTGCGAATATAATATATGACCTGATATCAAATTTAATTTTAGTACAGTACGGTATAATATTAGTATTAATTAATATTGAATATCATTTGGGGTCATTTTTAAAAATTATAAAATATTTACTAAATTTTATAAAATTTCAAAATAGTCCTTCAATGTAGTATCGTATAGTTTTTAACTTTACTTTAATCGTGCCTAAAACAATGATAGTAATATAAATTTGATATAACAAATATCTTTTTATTTTTATTAATATTGCTTTCTATATATAAACAAAAAATAATCACAACTAATATAAGAAAAAGATCATTTAATTCTTATACAGATATAAAACTAAAAATAATACAAAGTACTTAAAAAGTTATAACTGATTATATCTGGTTGAGTCGGTCGTGCTAGGCCCAAGCCCAAACTCATAACGGCTCATGGACCGACCGGCCCGTTCCTCAACATTGACCTAATCCCTACAGGTATTTACTATATAAACTCAGTACCTCACCAGGAAAGAAGTACGACTTCAAAATCCTGATTTTCTCTTAATTCCTAGCCACCAAAACCCTCACAAAAGACTGACTTAAGCGTCGGAGGGGCCTACCGGGGATCAACCCCCGGAGTGCCTTTATTTGTTTTGCAGGCATTCCACAAGCTAGATCTGTCAGAATCATGGATCCAGGCAACAACATCCAGCCCCATCAGAATTTGACTGAACCAGTTGGCGCCCACTGTGGGGCTCGACATCAGGGGACCACGTCTAGAACCACACAGATAAGTCAGGCGGTAGCAGCCAATCCTGATGTAGCCGCCGTCGCGGCACTTGCGTTGCAACGAATAGGCTTGCGATTACCCGCTGCCCTTC
>JANZXV010000211.1:9191513-9212974 GCA_027576455.1 Erythroxylum roigii | reverse complement strand
CCTGGGCAGGTGCCCTGCTGGCCCCTGCCCAGGGCCAGCACTGCCAAGCACCCAAGTGCACCAACACAAGCTATCAACACAAAAAGACCAACATACATAATCTAACTCAAAATACTAAAGCCACAATCACCAGAACTAAAGAAGTAGAATGTAAGGAAGTTCTACTGTTTGTCTTTTCCACTGTCATGAGTATCGTTGTTTGCATACCTTGTAAGCTATATCATCCGTAGGAAATGGTTTTCCCTCCATTGATTCACCTTCCTTAAGGCAATGGAACTGGATTGTAGATGAAAGTTTGTTATGCCCGTGAACTAGTAGTTTAGTGCATTTAAAGAAATGGATTTGTCTACCCAGCGAAACAGCCACCTGCGTGACAATGTTAGTACATAAAAGATCTAACTACCTCCTAAAGTGTTTTGGCTGAGAAGCTCCAGAACTTGGAAGATTATCCTGGCTCTTAAGCTCTCCATCTCCATGGCTACATCCCTGAAAGCTCTAGAGTTCCTTTTGGTCCCAATGTGGTAGACCGTAGTGGATAAAAGAATAGGGAAGACAGAACTCTGTTGAGGATGTTGGTAAAACCAAGATAGGATAGAAAGAAGGCTGGAGTAGTTGGGAATGTTGATTTGGAAGTGGGTGAGGCAATGGGTCCAAACAGATTTTGAGAAAGGGCAATGAAAAAATAGATGTTCATTGGATTCCATGTCTGAAATACAAAGGGAACAATGGTTGGGGATATATAGAAAGTGAAGTTTATCCCTTGTTGAAAGTTTTTTTAGAACAGCTAGCCAAAGAATGAATGAACATCTTGGGCCGTTATGTTTGAACCAAACCAGGGAGTACCAAGGTACTTGTTGGGAAGATGGTCTCAAGAGGTTATAGGTTGAAACATTAGTGTAAATTTTTGAAGAACTAGGCAGCCATTCCAAGTGATCCGAAGAATTATTCGGTTGGTATTGAATAGGGTCCAAGTCCTCAATAAGCTCCATAGGAAATACCTACCACTGCCATATATTATTGCTAATTATTTCAGAAACCTTTGCTATCATAGGTTACCCCGAACCATGTATCTATCTAGATTATAAGTTTAGGCATACTAAATTTAATACTGTACGTAACGGTGATATAGCAAAATCCAATTTCTTATTACCTACCTATTCATTAATTAAAATTAGTGTTAGAACTTAGGAGCACGCGAGAAACAACCTAATAGTGTTAGAAACGAAGAATAAATTCTTAAAATACTACTTGGGTATTTGAACTTAGGAGCATGTGAAACACAAAATTTTAATGACTACTGCCTCTTGCTATTGTGATTTACATTCATGCATTCCACTTTGAAATATAAAAGGATAATATCCAAAAAGCCTCTTAAGTGCATTTTAGTTTTTTATTACTATTTTTCTTTATTATCAAATTGACCTTATACTTACGTGTTACCGTTGAATACATCCAAATTTCACACTATACGCAACATGTAACTATTGCTTTAGCTACTGCATTGATTCCCTTACCCTTATTGCACAAAAATAGAGTATTTTTCATTTTTGTTTATCTTCCCAGCTTCCTCCAATTATTCCAACATAATAAACCCTAGACGGTAACGTTTCACACTGTCTCTCAGTAAGCTTGTGTACTTTCTCATGTCTACTGGTATTTATTTGCACTTCTAAAATTTTGCACTTTAATCAAGGAGCTCCAGCAAATTATTCTTCTCGTTATCAAGAACGGTTTGTACAACGAACACCTTTTGTCGTTACTCTCCTTTACAACTATGGTAGTCTAACATGTTGAATTTTAGAACTAGTTAATGATAAGCTAGATGTTCTACCACAATAAGCTTAACATGTACGCAAAGAAGTTGTGTTTTAAGGTCTACCTTTTCATTTTTTATCAAAAGAGGCATGATGGTATTGTCTGCTTGTTTTATAACTTGGCTTATTTGTCGAAACATTGCAATAATTCGAACTTCAGGACAGAAAGGATTCATAAATAGTTGGTTCTTGGTAAAATTTTTGTGAAATTGTTTTGCCATGACTAGAGTTGCAATAAACCTTAAATACCTGTAATTGTACATCATCTCCACCAATTTTATACTCTCCCTTCTTTTTACCAATTTTACATTCATACCCTTTCCATATCCAATTTGTTTTCTTTATTTAGATGGGTTCCTTTTTTGGCTCTCCTTTTAATGAGAAAGGAATTAGAAGTCTCCTTGAACGCCTTTTACTTGCTTCTCCCGACTTTTTTCTAGCTTCCTCTTGTTTATGATGCCCTTCTTTTTTGCATACTCTTTATTCTTTCCCGACTTTTCTTTTGCCCATAGTGTTATTGTGAAACTTTAGACTCCTCACCTTGGTGCTAGATTCATTCCTAAGCCTTATGTCCCCACTCTTGTAACTCCCATCTTTCCTCCCGAACCTTCCGTCCTACCATAAGGGAGGGATGCAACCACCCTTGCTAACCTTATCCCAACATCTCAACCTAATAAGTGAATTTGGAGTCAAGTAGTGGATGATGTTTTGCCAACCTTTGACAAGTTAACCTTCTTTAGTCTTTCTCTCGGTTTCTCCTCCTTTAAGCTAGTCCCATTTGGTTTCTCTCCTAATTCGAGTGTTATAACACGATGTGAACAAATAGTTAAGCATACACTGCTGGGCTTTGAAAAGTAGGTCTAAATCAGGTTTTGAGAATGTGTTGCTCAATAATGATAAGTTTTTATTTAGGTTCTTAGATGCCTTGAGCATGCAAAAAGTACTCGAAGGAGGACCCTTTCACGTTATAGGAAAACCTCTTCTTTTGGTGAAATGGAGACTAAGTTTAAGTCTGAAAGATATCAAATTGAAGCATATAATTTTGTAGATTCAATTTCATAACCTCACCTTGGAATACTGGACCACAGCGAGGTAGAGTCACCTTACTAGCGCAATAGGGCACCCTCTTTGATTAGATGAGCAGATTACAATGATAAAACGAGATAGCTTTGTAAGGATATGTATGGAAGTAGCTTTGAATGTAGATCTTTCTGAGGTCTTGCTAATTATGAGCCTAGATGAATAAGGAGAATTGATTGAGGACTGTTGGGATATCAAGTGTAAGCAGGAATCTCGCATTAAAAAGAGATGGAGCTAGTGAAGGAAATATAAGTAGAAAGGACTTACAAACTTAATGCGTTAAGGTTTTGGGTTGAAGTGTAGTGTCAAAGCCCACGAATGTGTTTCATCACTAAGCCCATGATGTAGATCTCCCATGAAAGTGGGCTCGCCAGATGCAACAAGTGGTATCAAAGCTGATGGTTCAGCAAGGGAGGAGTATGGAGATGGTAGTCTGATCCCGTGGTTACTTCCCCACAAAGAAGAACAAGGAGACTCTTGGTGGGCCCAGACCAATAGAGTATAAGGGCTCTTGGTGACATTATATACTCGAGCTGCTAAACAAAAAGGCTTTTGCTCAAGGGGGAGTCTAAGCCCAATGTGGAAATTCACAATTGAGGGGGAGATTGTTGGGATGTCAAATGTGAGTAGAAATCTCACATTGGAAAGAGATGAAGCTAGTGAAGGACATATAAGTGGAAAAGGACCCATAAATCTAATGCCTTAAGGTTTTGGGTTGAAGTATAGTGTCAAAGCCTACGAGTATGTTTCATCACTAGGCCCATGATATAGATCTCTCGTGAAAGTGGGTTTCTCAGATACAACAAGGACTATTTGAATCAACTACCAATTGAAATCTAAAAATCAAAGAAAATTATCTAGAGAGACATAGGAAAGAGGTATAATGGGCTTTTAAAAAGAGATCCTTAATATATAACACTGTTATGGTGAGGGCACAATTGATAATATGGAGGAAATTACCAAACAACTTAATTTGAATGAGATTATCCCTTCAATTGCATCCTCTTAACCCCCAGTTTCCCATAATGTTATATCATAGAAGTAGATAAGTGAGAGCACTTCTAAAGAACACCTAGAATCCACTTGAGTCAAATCTTCAAAAGGTGATCTATTTGGTAAAGGTCACGAGGACAAGAAAAGAAGTTCTGATCATGGGAGAAAAAGGAACACAACTAGCAAAACAAAATGAAAAGGTCTCATGCGCTTATTTCTTTTTTATATTAGTGGTCTGAAATGTTAGAAACGTTAATTTCCTTAGGAAGAAACATATAATCAAGGATTATTTAAAAATGAATAACTTTTACATTAGAGGGCTTTTAGAAACAAAGGCTAAGGGCTAATATGCAACAATGCAAAGGGATTTCTGAAAAAGATTGGGATTTAATGTTTAATCTCCATTTTCACTTTAATGGTAGAATTATGATTGAATATGACTCCAATAAGGTGAAAGTGAATCAACTTTTAACCTCAAATCAGTACATTCACTTGGAAGTGCACCTGCTAGATGAAATCTTTATGATCGCATTCATGTATGCTTCTAACCTACAATTTCAAAGGAGACAATTGTGGTATAATCTAAAATCTACGGGGTCCTATATAAACCAACCTTGGTTAGTACTGGGGGACTTCAACCGCATTTTATTCTCTTAGGAAACAAAAGGGATAAACTAAGTGAGAGGTGTAAGAATGATGATATTATGGAATGTTTAGCAGCCACTCAACTCACTGATCTAAATTCTGAAGGAACATTTTACACTTGGTCAAATAAATATATTGATAGTTGGCTAAACAGAAAGAAGTTAGATTAAGCAGTTATAAATCCTTTATGGCTCTCCAAATTTAACGATAGCTCTACCAATTTTAAAAAAGCTTTTTGTGAAAACCACACACCCACAGAGGTAAGCTTGGGGCCTAGAAACAATTATATTAAATATCCCTTCATATTTAACCATTTTTTTAAAATCAAATTTAAGGGGATGTTATTTTAATAGGTTGGGGAACTCAAGTTAAAGGATAACAACCTTTAAGCTAGTGAGGAAGCTTTAATATGTGAGAGCTAAACTTAAGCAACTATTTATGGATAAAATTAGGAACACTAAGGAAGCAACATCCAAAGTTAGAGCTGCTCTGATTAGCTTCTAACCTTAGGTTGATTTAGCTCTTAGAGCATTGGACAATCATCATTCCCTACTTAGATAGAAAACCAAAATTAATATACTTAATGAGGGTGATATGAATTTTAGTTTCTTCTACAATGTTATTCTTTTTCTAAAAAATAGGAACATTACTTTACTTTAATTGAATGGGGTTACTTACAATAGCCAATTTGATTTTAAAGGTATAATGGTCAATTTCTTTAAGAAGCTTCTAAGTTCTCTTTAACATCAATATTTACTTCTGCAAGACTTAAAGCAATTTATTCTTGAAGTTATTAAACCTTCTCAATAAACATCCTTTATATATCCTTTTTTGAACTTGATGTCAAGAATGCTTTTTTCTCACTCACATCTGAGAAATCTCTAAGACCAAACGACTTTAATGCCCTCTTTTTCTAAAAAACCCGATCTTGACTAGCAGCTCACTCACCAAATCTATTATACAATTCTTTTCTTCAAGGATGATGCTTAAAGAGCTCAACAAAATATCTATGAACCTCATTCGTAAGAATCTAATCATGAATTCTCTAAGTGACTTCAAGAATGTCTCATTCTCCAATGCTACCTACAAAATCATTTCCAAAATGTTAGCCAATAGACATAAAGTAATCTTGGATTCATTCATCAATATGAGTTAAGGAGCATTTATTATGGGGAGGAACATAGGAGAAAATTTTGTTGCTTGCACGAGAGCTTTTCAAAAGCTATAAAGCTAAGAGAGTATTAAAAAGTTGTGCTTTAAAAATTGAATTTTCTAAAGCTTTTAATTCATTGAGACTTTCCTTTTTTTATTGGTTTTCCTAAACTTTTTTTAATTGGATCAAAGGGTATATATGCTTAACTTGATTTCCTTCTTAATGAATAAAGATATACTCTATCTTTTGATGGAACTAATAGCATTAGATAACGAGACCTATTATCTCCTTATCTTTTTGCCTTTTTTTAGGGGTAGGCTTTCAATTCCATTACAGATATAAGAAACTAAACCTCTTTAATCTAGCTTTTGCTAATCATCTATTACCTTTTAGTGATGCATACCGAGCTTCAATCTAAGTCCCCATGGAATCCTTGAACTTGTTCAGCTCATTCTTAGAGCTCTCTATAAACAGAAACAATGATTTTTCGAATTCCTTTAATCAAGCTAATATTTTATTAAGTATATCAAGCTTAAAATTGTAGGATTTGCCTTTAAAATACTTTAGGATTCCAATCTCAGATAAAAGGTTGAGTTATAAGGAATGTTAGCCTCTATTTGATATAATTAAAAGGAGAATTAACCATTGGAGTAATCCATTTCTTCGTTATACTAAAAGGCTCTAATTCATCACCTTAGTGTTAAACAACATGCATATCCACTGGTGCTCTCATTTAATCCTGCCTAAAAATATTCAAAAAATTTAAGAGATCCTTATAGAACTTCATGTAGACAAGGTTAGTTGAAAACAACTAGGGTACAAAAGTCAAATGGTCTACCGTGTGCTCAACTAAGAAAAAAAGAGGCTTAGGCATTGTCTTGATAAGAAGCATTAACAAAATGCTCCTAGTTAAGAAAATTTAAACGATTTTTTACTGATTCCCAATCTTCCATCATCAAGAACCAAACCTTCTAGTCCATCAAATTGAATCAATTCAATTCTTTTTCCTTTAAACAAATACTCGAAATGAGGAACATTATGAATTGTGTACTGTGTTTAAGATTGGAAATAGGAAAAGGATATGGTTTCTGTTTAATCACTAGCATTATTTGGGTCCTCTACATAAGATCCCTAGCTTAGGACACTTGAATCTATTGATTTCCAAAGTTAAGACTTGTTCCTCATATTGGTTATGCCAGCCTTTTCCCCTTCATAGCAAAGATCATTCCGTCAGTATATTGCATAGAGTATTTTTTAAGACAAACCTTAAGTTGATGTATTGCCTTTGTAACTTTGTTTCTACAACTGCTCTATCTTTGAAGCATTTTTCAACTGCCATATAGTGCCTATATCACTATGTTCATCTCTATTTTAAGTAGGGAAAGCATCAGTTTCTAACTGTTTAAAAATTCGTGTAGGATTCATAGATTCTGGACAAACAACTTGACTTCATTTCAAACAGGCACATTTTATGGACGGACTATGGATTGCATTTACTTGCCAAACCAAGTGATGATGTGTTACGTTCTTATATTGGCATCTGGCATTGCATTAGAGATTTATTATATGAATGTCTGTGTGAGATACAATTCCTGGTACATGAAATGCAACACGGAGCATGACCCTCCCTATTGGAGAGGTCCCATTTGGATGAACTTGAATTACCTGATCATTCCACAATTCACCGCTACTTAAAAGGTATAGCCCACACATTTACCTTCACTCAAGTTTACAGATAAAGGGAAGAAATGTGTAATTTGATTTCTAATTAACTTGTTTCTGTGGATGGACCATATAAGGTTAGAGCCAAGGTGATCTACATGGACTTTTAGAGTAACTTTATAAGGTTTTGCTTAGTTTTATCCTAACTAGTTTCAACTATATGGGAATCTTGTTCGGATTCCTCTATTGATTCAAAATTGCCCGTATACGTTGTTACAAAAACGTGATCCACAATTATTACTAAACTGGATATATGTGGGAATAATATGATCAAAAGAAGGGTAAAGGAAATGGTGCAAGGGTATTTACTGGTTGGACAGCACTTGTCTTACTAATTATGTCTGAATCCTGTTGTTTACTTATGAAGAGCTTTTCACCTAGTACGAGTTCGAGTCTCTGTATGTTGATATACAAATTTTTCAGGAATTCTGACTGTAGTTGTAGAAATATGACTTCATAATGTAATAAACTAAACGTTATAAGACATGAACCATTTTTTATTTTGCCACATATATTTGGGCAAGCCTGAATATTAACTCTAATTTACAATGTGTCCAAAAATGGAATTTAAAAATTAGATAATCTTATATCAAAATTTGAAAATTTACCATTCAAGCACCCCGGAGCGACATTACATAAAGGTTCATACAAAGTCTTAAAACTTCATTTTGTAGAGGCGTGCAGAATAGATCTCGTATTGATTTCATAACTAGATTTTTCCATTAACAAGGTGAGATATCCCAAACATGTGGCAGAGAATCTCAAGTTATTAGTTTACTATAAAAATTTATAATTGAGGGGTTAGGATTACTTATCATTCCAAACTTTTTCCCATTGCACAAGTCACAAATATTTTCAAAGAATCATCAAACAACAAATTCAACACTTTCTTCAGTATTCTCATTCTAGCTCGAATCTTCTGACATCTCTATGTCCTCGACCATTTTGCTCAATTACTAGTTTCTTTTTAATTCACATACCTATTGATTGTTTTCTACATTGATCAAAATTTTCTTCTTAAATTTTCATTAATTTAATTTAATTCATATCAAATTTTGTAGTTATATTCTTCACTAAAATATTATAGCGAATTTTACTCATCTGTTTGAATTGTCAATTTTTTCTTTTCACCTTTATTAATCCAATTTAAATATTCACCTGAATTTTTTACTTTTTTGCATTACAAAATTCTGTCTTATATCATACATTTCCAAGTTCACCCTCCAAATTCTAACTTTAACAGTATTCACTTGCACATTTTAAATATTTATAACAAAACCTATATAAACATACTCTTTAATTCCCAAAAGAAAACAAGGCATTATACGTTTTCAAATTTTCGCTACACATTTGTGCAGTGACCACTTGCTAGTATTGTACTGCTAGAGTTTTTTTTTGATACCTAGATCTTAAGCCCACTTATTGGTCCCTGATGGATCGTCACTTGTTAGTGGAACCTAGAGCTTTAGGCCGAAAAACTGAGCCAAGGATAATCACGCGCTATTCCAACTTATCATAATTACATAAAGTAATAAAATTTTCATCAACCATTTCCTACATTAAAAAATTATTTCAATTGTCTATAAGAGGATTTTTAAAGCATTTAATGGCAAAAATAATTCTCCAAAGCAAAAATAATTCACAAAGTAAGGTAGTATATTTTCAAATAAGAAAAAATAAAAATAATAAATAAGACAAAAATATACTTATCAATCATTACATGTAGGCAGCAACACCACCGTTTTATCGACGTGTTATTGTGGAAGTAGATTCTATTGGAATAATTAACATCCTTTCTACTTTTAGGTTAGTTTTAACTGAAGATTTTTTATTGGTGGCAGGTACAAGATGTTTATTGCAACGAGACTGGAAAGTGCACCTTCAGTATGTGTATCGTGAAAGGAACCATTGCGCAGATTTGATGGCCTTCGTCGCAATAGCTTTCAACCCAGGATTGCATATCCTGCAAGAGTCTCTGGTGACTGTCCGGGATCAAATTTACCGCAACCAGCATGACGCCTTATATCGAAGAGTCCTACGTTAATTAGAGTGTTGTATGTTGTATAGTTTTCTTTCGTCCTTTTTTTTTTTAGCGACTACCAACCCACGTGAACCACCTATTTATCAAAAAAAAAAAAAAGCTATGTTAACCGTCTGCAACAGAAAGAAGTCTTATCAATGCATTACAACCAAAATAATCATAGAGAGTTATTTGTCAGATGCTGTCTACTGTAGTTATGCATACATACCGGTGTCGACTAACCAAATAATTTCTCGTAATTCCTAGCGTAGGCGACAAATATTCATACACATTTGGATCTAAACCGAATAATGGGTACTAGACAATAAAAAGATAAGTGCTCATTCTAGCACTAGCTCATTCGCCCTGGTTAACGAAATGGTGCACACCTAGATTTGGTCTCAGATACTGCATCCTAAATAACAAAATAGTACACACCTGAATTTGGCCTCTGATAATGCGTCCTAAATAACAAAATGGTACAATCCTTATTTAACATTAATTAGTTCACTCTAACCTATGGACCCATACATGTCTTTATCGAACTCCATATAATAGAATGATAGACGTGCATTCTAACACCGACTAATAGGCCCTAGCTAACCATACTCATTATCCTAAAAAGCTCTGATTGGTATATACTACCAACATTTGTATGAAATGTACGTTAAAATCGTCCAAACGTTACCTAAATAATGTGGATGCTAATGTATTTTTGAAATCACCTTCCTTCCACTTCTAACTTGCCTCTCAAACCTTCTTAGTCACTATTCTTTTGGTTCATATGGTTTATTTTTTTTGTAAAAATGATAACTATTGTTATCAAAATTTGATTTTGAAAAGTCGTCAACCACTGATCGACCAATATGTATGGATCAACTTTAAGTGTCTTTTATGGACCGGAAATATATAAAATTTTTCTTATCTTTTCATAACTTCTTGAATTACCTCAACCTAATATTTCTGTAACAGTTATATCTAAAATATCGAACAGTGCTTAATATTAATAGCAACTAAACTAATATATTTTTCATAAAAAATTTTCTTCTTCTTTACCCGCTGTCACCATATATACTTGATCAATTATATACTTTCTTTAATCTCTAATGTAATTATAGAATTTTAAGAAAATGTATATTACTAAAATATTAAATTTCATCAATTCATAAAGATACAAACATTAAAATTTTGGGGTGTCACAATATTCATAAATAAGTGTAATCTGCTGGACAATGAACTACAGGACGATCTGCTATATCATTTTTGGCGTCTTCCCTTCTGCACGTCCTAATTCATGTATTTTCTTTTTCTTTTGACTTTTTGTGACAAAGGAAATTAAACCACTAATTTCGAGATCAAACTTTGTCATCACCAGTAAGTAAAACCTTGACAATACATCACCAAAGAATATCATTAGGCTTTATTTCTGAAGTTCCAAAAACAATGGTGTAGCATTAGGGCACTGAGTACTAATACTAGTGAAAATGTATACAAATGTTGCGTTTAATCTTAAATTATGCCCTTGTGATCTTGACGGAGGTGCATTTTAGACGACTACAGTCCATCAGCCCTAATATGATGACTCTCAGCAGTCATTGCGCCATTTGCCCGACAGCAATGCAATTCACACAACTGTCTTATATGCTTTATCAATTGGTTAACTTCACACTCGACCGTAACTGACAAGTCTGTACTGTTTCTTGATATAGGAAAAGGGACCCTTCCAAGAATGGAAAGTTTTAAGGGAAAAATAGAAAACTAGGTATACCAGATTTACCTTGTCCTTTGACATGCTTCAATATTTTTTTCTATCTACTTTAATAAAGTTAATTCTATTGAAGAGCAGGTGTAAGTGAAACTATAAGCAGAATTAGTCGGCAATCAGGTGAACTGGATATAATTTCCATAAGGATAATAACGTGTTATTTGTCAGATGCTGTCTGGTTTAGTTATGAACATATATGAAAGGCAAGAACTAGGAAAACTATCTTTCTTTCTTTCTTTTTGACAATTCCACGGAACTACAGAGAAGAAAATTTGATGCATCTTTCAGACACAAAGGATCCTTTTCCAAATGAAACTTCAAGCAAGTTCATTACCTTCCCTAAGTTGTTTGCAATTTCAGGAAAAGGAAAAGAAAACAAAGAAAGATACAAGCGGTGATGGACATATTGGAACTTCAAATAATATTAGTAAGCCATAACACGTGTTGAACCTGATGATCTTGATCAGCAGAAAAGAACCCTTGATTAAATTGACAATCTGAGCTCCAAATCCAGTTCCTGACCATCGCTTGATTCGGAATTCTGGCTGCTTGAACCCCCACAGTCAGTGTAGAGTTTCTTGTTCTTCTTTTGTTTCGAATCCTATATATGTCATACTCATACATGTTAATAGAGATAGCTTAGTGAATGATCATTTCCAAAGCATTAACAACTTGTAAAAAATTTCAAGAAATTTAATCAGAATCCATTTCACTAAAAGTAATGTAAAGCAAAAGGGAATTACCTCAACGAGTGGATTTAAAATGTGTCGATCTGCCCTTGGTTGTGCAAAATGTTCCGTCTCCAAGTAGTTACTTCTTGGATTCCAACTGGGTTTTAGAAGAAAAATAAAATTAGCAGGTTAATCTGAGGCATGTAATACCTGAGAACATGAAATTAAGACTTTCTAGCTACCCAAAAACAACTCATTTTCTTAGCATCTCCAAAAAGTTTAACAAAATTAGTTACCTAGCTGCAGCCGATGCTAGAGAATCACCATATCTGATGTTTGATCTTTCACAATCACCAATTCCCATCTGCAATACCAGATGAAACCGGTGGTTTAGCGACTGGACAGCATTATGACGATAAAAAGCATTCAACTACTTCCAACTCCCTCCAACAATTTGTTAACGTGTCACTTAATGACTCACAAGTAAGCTAGAACTAGTGTATAGCTAGTGAGCAATAACAAAATAATATTTCTTTCAAATTTAATGATTAATTCTCTTGATCTAGTACATACATACGTAGAGAGGGTCTCCTTTTGTTTCTGAAGTAGGAGATAGTGCTTCGCAAACTCGAGACTATCAGAAGCATGCCTGTTTGAAGTTTTTACTATGACAACTGAAAGAGATGACTGGCTGCTAAATGGAAACCATACAATTCATGTTTTTCTGTCAGCAATCTTTTTGAAGATTAAAACTAATATTCTCGATCGATAATCATTCTTAGATTGTCAGATTGCACATGATTTAACAGGAACGTACTGGCTAGACTTAGATATATATGGGCATTGAATTTCCTGAAACAAAATTGAGAGCGTACCATGATGCTTGAAGGGTAACCATAGGAAGCTGACGTTAATGAAGAATATGAAAAGGAAGATGATGGTATTGAAGAAGAAAGGCCTTGAATTTCCTTATCCTCCTGCGTGAATTTCCTCACATTAATTTTCTAAGCTATAAACAAAAGCCCTAGTAACCAACTAACTACTAGGCAACAAAATTAACACATATAGCGTGACTAAGGTGGGCAGGGAGACAGAAATGGTGGGGGAAGATATATACCTGGTTGAAATTTGTGGGACAAAGAGCATGAAGAGAGGGATGGTAGCTTCCCATTTGGCCATGTAATCTGATCTTTTCCAGTTGAGCAACTCCAAGGCCTCTCTGTGGTTGCTTAGGCTTGTCTGAGTTGCTCTTTTTGCCTTTCCTTGAAGACCCACCTCTCTCATGGACTAAGTTTGGCTCTCCACAGTATCTGCTGCTCATCTTCTTTTAATTTTCTATGTGATCAAGGCAAAGAGGGAAGTGAAAGACAGGAAGATACTCACGAATCAGCTTGCTTGTTAACTACAAAACTTTCTCCTGACACAACCAATTTTATCGGGAGAGAACCGCCTGTGATCTGAATCAGAGATCTTCAAAACACCTTTTATAGGCTGCAGTCACTGGTCCAGTAATTGTGCATCGCTGGATCAGATTGTGCACAGATTCGTAGATATGTGTGGTTAGATTTGATGCTCCCCTCGTCCCTCTCGTTTGCCTGTGTACATACAACAAGCACGGTAAGATATATATATAAAGAGAGAGAGAGAGAGGGCCTTAATGTTTGATAATTTGCTCTAGTCATGGTTTCGTAGACTATGACTTGAAAGCGATTGCCTTTGATTTAATGCGTTATAATATTCTAATGCTGTATTAGAAATGAGCTGATTACTTCACGCGCGATATTAGCGTGTTTCTGTGGACACTCTTATGGCATTGGCCAAATCTATGTCAAGTTGTAAAGTTTAAGAAAGGATTGTATTAAAACAGCTTTAAAAATATAGTAAAAACATTGCTTCATGTTACTTCTTATTTACTTTTTTTTTGTTTTATTGCAATTGATTCATACTAAATAATGTTGTCTGCATATTGTTCTTCTTATTTACTTTTTTTTTTGGTTTTATTGCCATTGATTCATACTAAATAATGTTGTCTACATATTGTTATTTATATCATATTGAATTTTCAATATCTAGAAACCTAAATTTTCTAGTGTGATATACATTTCTTAATTTTTAGCAGCTATTGTCTCAATCTATTGAGCAATTTGCTTTTGGTAGCTAGTGCTATATGTTATTTAAAATATTTTCTGTTTAAATGAGACCAAACAGATAATGGAACTATATGGTTTGGAATTGAGGTGGTCCTGTATTTGCATGTGGTTCTTCTAGTTTCAATGTCAAGTTAACACAATCTAAAAGCTGTAAAAATTCTATTAGGAAAACAACAAGAAATGCAGAATTATAAAAATAAACATTTATAGAGTCAAACCGCAATCCCCATTAAACAATTCCAGATTCTAGAAATCTTGCTTTGCAGTTTCTTAGGAAAGTTATTTGAATAAGTGACATATTGGAAGGTCGAGTTAATCTTAATTGGATCTTAATTTGCTATCCCTTGTAAAGAATCTTGAATGCAAAATATGACTTTCCTCAAAGTAGTTATTAAGCACCCTTGATAAAAAAAAATCTACAAATAGTAACTTGTGTGTTTGATTGGAAGGAAAGCTACGTATGAGTGCTTAAATATGCATAATCACTACCCCAAGATCGATAGGATTAGAAGTAGATCTGGTGATATGGATCGGAGAAGAGCCAAATCTAATTTAGCTTAGACGCATGATGTTGTGGGACACACTTTATGAGTTGTTTTGTGGTGGAAAGTATGCTGCTAAGACAGGCATGTGAGGTCATGCAATTACCGTAGACCCCACCAATATCGCTTCTTAAAAACATTGCCATTTGGTTTTGGTATATAATATATAACGATGATCAGTTAGACGATAAAATTTTGCTTAGGAAACAATATTCTTTTACATTAATTATTCGGATTACAAGGTGTTTATTTAACTTCCACAAAGATATGCCAATTATCCTTCGAACCCAACTTCCATCAACGTAATTTTTATTCAGATCAAGGATAAAATTGCTTAATTATCGATCTAATTAACGAACTTGCATGTAAATAGCATACGAAAAATCTATTAATGTTGTTCTGGACATGGCAGCAAACAGATTTGTCTTTGACGTTGGAGTGTTTCTTATTTGATCCTCAATTCACGCTAGGGCAATCATAAATCTGTCCTGGATTCATCTTTTCTATGTATGTGTATTTAACATTTTGATTTTTATAACTATTACCGGAAGGAAGCTCAGTTATGAAAATTGACTGTTTTTCTCTTTTTTTTAATCGGACTAAATTGTTTCTAGTGTTTAACATCCTTTTTTAACAACTTACATAGGGATCCAAACTTGCTATAATTTTAGAACTTCGATTCTTACATAGACAACATTAATAATAGAGAATATATATGTACACATAAAACATTTCTCATCTTACTTACATGGAGGTCCAAACTTGCCTATAATTTTATGAATAGGTATTGAGCTTAAAAATGTGGTCGAACAAACTTATAATTAGATTTGATCCCTAAGGTGAAAACCTTATGCCCACAAGACCACAAAAAATATTCGAATAAGAGCAATCAGACCATTGAAGGTGAAGCTTTAGAAGAATGTCATACTAGTATATTACCTTGTGGTTTTGGATTGAACATAAAATTTCAGCTTAAATTGCACCAAAAAAATAGGGTAAGGTATGTACACTAGTCAAAATGGTGAATCAAATCAATAAGTCACAAACCCCCAAATATATACATTAATAAAGGGTCACATCCTAAAATATTTATCCAAGGCATACATGTATTGCTAATGTAAGATTCACATTCAACAGTATTGCTTACAAATTCTTGTGGACTACATGCATCAATGCTATACGACAATGTTCGATTACCGATGCTTGATGCAACTGCTGATCAATTGATGAATATAAAAAGAAGTTTAGCACTCTACAAAACTTGCAAATGTTTAACGTTTTCTTTTGTTTCTACTTTAATTCATATCTTGAATCAGATTATTCAAATATACTCTATAATTCCGATGAAAGCTCTTTTCCTAATCAACTAAATATAAAAAAATAGAGAAAAGTTAACAGTTCATATATATATATATGTGTGTATTTTTGGTACTTGTATTTAAATATCTTTATATATGCATACATATACATATATAAGTATAAATATAAAAGAGAAAATGAAACTGAATTAAAAACCATATTTATCTCTTGTAGATCCTATCCTCATAATGAAAGGGATCATCAAAAGTTTTGTGTTTAATCCAGTGTATGGCCCGCTGGTAGAGAGTTCGAATACTTTTGCGTAGACTGATTTAAATTTCAATAAATAAAAAGAAGGAGAAATGGACATTCATTTTTTAAAATGTTTACTACAACAGGTTTTATATTGATTTAGTAGTCATGAGTACATGAGGGATGCATTTAATTGATGTGGATTAATTACGAAGACAAAGTTTAGTGGAGAGAATATATTACATATCTATTGTGGGTTTGGTGGCACATGGGGAAGCTTATAGGTGGTTTTGCATTGCTTGATCCACTCGATGGTTTGCAACAAACATAATCTTTATTAAGACTACTCTCTACATGTGTATACGATGTTTCTGAAACTTCCAAATCCTTTTATTAGTATATCAAAATAAAATAATTTTCATACAATTTTTTTTCACATAAATTAAATCACCTCGTTTACTTTAGAGTGATACGAAAGTCGAATCAATTAGCATGGGTACAAACTGTTGTATATAAACGACTTCAACGGTTTGTAAGAAGGTATCGACTTATATGGGGTCCTGCCACATAATGCATTAGAAGATTAAGAAAGAAAAAAAAAAAGAACACAGCTTGCATTGACAAGCTGCAGCAGTTTGCATTAAGCAAGCTAGGCGGTGGGGGGTCTGTAAATATCCCTCCCTCTTTCTTTAATGCGGATGGTATATACATATGCGAGTGATACGTGGTAAGTTAAAAAAAGGAATTTAAGAGTAATTTGTGTATTCCAAAGATTGTGAGAGAGTGATCTTTAAGGTATTTTTAAAAAATGTAAGTTAAAAAAGGAATTTAAGAGTAATTTGTGTATTCCAAGATTGTGAGAGAGTTACTTTTAAGGTGTTTTTAAAAAACTCTTTTTAAAACGGTGAGTGGCAAAATAATAAGGATATTATCGTAAAGATGATATCTTTATTATTGATACTAAATTTAGAAAATATTTTGTATGTGAGTGTCACTATTTTGTCGAGCCATGTTTCACTCTCTATATCTACTATTTTTTTATTAGTAAAAGATTTATTTGAAGTTTGACCCATAAATGTAACCTAAATTAAAAGGTAAATTATATTAAATTTTTGTTTATTATTTCCTTACTTTACCTATGAAACATAAGTTGTTAATTTTTCCCTTCATGGTGTACGGGAAAAGAAAATCAACATTAATCCGACAATCGTATGTATATTAAGTTTAATGTATATGAATACATTTTGTGATATCAAGGTTTTACATAACTAAACAAAAGATAAGATTTTTTTATGGAATTTAAGAAAAGATTATGTTACTAAAATAACCATGCATTGTTTAATTTTGATAAAAGTTGCCAAATTGTTAAACATCAAATAACCTAATAGTAAGGAAAAAATACCCTAAAGTAGGGTTAATGTGTGTGTATGTGTATATGTGTATATATATATATATGAGCAAATATTAAAAATAAGTGGATGAAAGATGCAATATTAGTAAACTTTTTTTGCTAATATTAGTAAACGTTTGTATTCCCATTTAAACTTTTTTAAAATAATTTTTGCATGAAAATTTGATTTTTGAAAAATAATCACAAATATTATACTTCACTGAAAAGAACACGGAGAAAAATGCCGTGCGCTTTTAATAGGCTGAAAATATGGAAGCATAAAGTACTCTTCAAAACACTGATTTTCATTAAAAATTGTATATATTTCATTACGATATCATAAAGTGAGGTGGTTCTTTCGTTCTTTCACCATCGTTTATTCTCGTTTAGAGAACGAGAGCGAGTTGTTGATGGGATAGAGAGAGATATGAGAGATGGTGTCTTAAACTTCACAGAGAGATATAAAAAAGAGTATAGATTGATATAATCTCGCAGCTCTTCCTCTTGTTCTTGCTCTTGCTCTAGCTAATGTGATGTGATCTGTGATCAATTGCCTTGGGGGAAAAAACAAATTCCTGTTGGCAATTAATAGTTTGTACTTTTTTGTTCTTCCCACCAAAAGTTTAATCCTGATAACAAAGATCTGCAAGATCTAAGGGCCTGTGATTGCATAGGCCGAAATTATAAAGAATTACGTACTTGATCCAAAGAAGCCCCTTGTAAATACTGAGGCTACGGACCGATGACTTGTAGTTCTAAGATTTAGTTATTTTTAGGTATTTTTCATCGATTAGATAATCAAAAATTTCAAAAATTATTGGCGATATGTTGACCCATGCATATATTCTTGCAGATATGTCTTTGGGTTCCTTTAAATACCAAAAAAAGAAGAAGAATTAAGATAATAATCCTTTCGGCATGCCACACTACAATTTACTAGGAGAAAAAAATTGCAGCAACTCAAAAGATTTGAGGCATTTAGTCAATTATTTGCTATGCACATGTGTGTGCATATTTATATTGCATGTGCAGGGAAGCTATAATTTATATTGCACTGTAGAACCTCTCAACAGCTTGCGTTTTGGTGAATCATGTGAGTTGTACCTACGTAGTGATCAAGAACTTCTGATTTATGCTTAAACAAATCTCCATGATAGGACTGATAAGAATCTTATAGATACCTAGATCTTCTGCAAACTTGCAAAGGTCATCAAAATTAAATAAGACCCATGAATCCTTGTCTCGCGTAGATGGAAGATTTTGTTGTACTTAACATAACCGTAGGAAGGTCTCTGTGAAGTATATAGCTAGAGAATGTGCGTGCTGGCACAACTGGAAATGGGACCGAGGAAACCGCAAAGGTATCGTTCCCTGATGCTGTTCCACATGTAATGGAGATGTTGTACAATTCAACACCTGGCTTCTTCTACACATATATTCTATTAATAATACTAGTCGTATTTCAGAAACACCCCCGGCCCCAGGTAACTTTGTGACACTAGCAATATTAAAGTCAGTTTGTGCTGAATCATGGGGAGTTTTGTCGGGCCTCACTCTAGCCTAGAATGAGGGTTATCGAAACATCGAACTCAAAGTGGATTCCTTGATTGTTCTTCACAGTTTATCGATCTCTGGTACAACAACTCAGCCCCACTCTAATTTAATTCTAGGAATTTAGCAACTTCTCAACCGCGATTGGAATGTAAAAGCTAGACATATATACCAAAAGACTAATCGAGCCACAGATTGGCTAGCAAATCATGTCAGGTCTCTAGATTTTGGTATTCATTGATATCAATACCCGCCTGTGGGTTGCCTTAATATCCTAGTCGAGGATATAGCTGGGGTTTCCTTTCCCCGATTCATAGCTTAATCTGTGTACCCGTTTTCTTATAATTAAAAAAAAGTCGGTTTATATAGTAGTCCTTATCATAGTATGTGCGGTTCCTTCAAAGATATTACACTCCTAAAACCAACACCCCCTCCGGTGATTTTATAAGCTCTCTTGCATTTGGTTTCTAATGATTTTCGATTATTTTTCATGATCACCTAAATCATCATTCTCCAGACTATAAGTCTCACCCAACAAATGTGAACTCTTGTGATAAAGTTTAATTTTTCTATGTTGAAAGACAAAGCAACTTGTTAAACGATCTGGCTCATAGCTCGGCAAAAAACAACATACGCTCTAGCATACCATTTTTTTTCCGTAAAAGAGGATTTTTCAATTCAAAGGTTTCTTTTAAATTAACTAAGATATTAATATTTAGTAGCATTAAAAAAATTAATGTTGTAAATGTTAGTGTATGTCCTCCTGATTATAGAATTTATAACATAATTAAATAAAGACATTCTTTACCTTTATATATTTTGATAATTATATTTGATGTTTTAATATTGCAGGTATGATCCTAGAATAACTATGTACAATTGAAACTGTAATAAGATCCTAATTATAAGATTCAATTAACATTTATCAATTATTTCTAAATTATTTCTAATTGTAGTTTTATCAAAACATGATATTGATAATACATACGTTATGCTTACTTCTTATAACAAATAATTGATTTCATAACTTAAAGTATGAAGATACTTAAATAAATATACGAGTACTTATTAAAAAATAAGTTCATTAAACTGGCTTTATTGCGATAATCTCAAATAAAATGTTACTTGTGTGTATATGATTTTTTTTTATTATGATGGTTGTATATTATCCTTAAACTTGAGATTACTAAAATATCTCATATAAGAATTACACTATAAGGAAAACAGTTAAATACCGACAGAATGTTAGGGATCGGTAACATTTCGTCGGTAATTACAGACGGAATGTTACTGTGTCGGAAAAATAAGACGGCAGAGAGAAGTTTACCAGTGGCTAACATTTCGTCGGTACACAGACGTCGGTATTGAAACAATATAATCGTCGTTTAAAAAACGTAACAAAACGACGTCGTTTTGATTCACATTTTAAAGCAGGCGCGCAGATCTCCTCCCCCATCGCCGCCTGCTTTCTTTTTCTTCTCTTCTCCTCTCCTTCATCGTCGCCGTCAGCCACCATCGTCTACAGCCATCGACACCGTCTGTTCTTTCCTTCGACGTGCACGCGTGCATCGCCGACGCCCCCTACTCCGGCCACCGTAATCGAAAGTAATGCCCTGTTTAAAACCATTTTCTCCTTCCTCTAGGTTTGCATTTCGGTGGATTATGGTTTGGGTTATAATGTCTGTGTTGTTTGATTTTAAATATTAATTAATGATTGTTCGTGATAGGGTATGTGTTTGTTGGAGAATTCATGGAACAAATTTGGATTTTTGTGTTGAATTAGGGATGAGAAATGAGATGCACACCAAGTGTTTGAGAAAATGCTTATAGATATTGGTCTTGAAATGTTGTTGAATTTTAATTATTGGTGTTGTTTTGGAAGAAGTTTAGAATGTATGTTGATAAATTATAGTTGTTTATAGGAATGTTGTATGGGGTTGAAATTGCTATTGTTGTTTCAATTTATTTAAAAATAAAAATAACTTATAATGTTCATATATGATTATGTATAAGATAACTTAATTGTAAAGAAATTAAAATTTTAATCTATTGAATATTTTTTATTTTGTTATATTAAATTACATAATTTAAATAAAAATATATTTGTTTAATAATTAAATCAAATGAAGGTTATAATTTATATATTCTAAAGATAATTTCAATTTAATTAAAGTACTTATTAATAATTTTGAAAATTAATTACAATTATTCAATATAGTTAAAAACTAAAATTAATTAATTAAAATTCTTATTAATTAATTAATTAAATTATTCATAATTTTAATTAATAACTAATATATTGGATAATTATATAATATAATTTTAGTGACTTCAATTGGAAAAAAAAATAAATTTGTACGGCTAGCCTAAACTTTTAATAACAACTTGTTTAATAATTCATATGATACGTCAAA
>JANZXV010000211.1:9148272-9162445 GCA_027576455.1 Erythroxylum roigii | reverse complement strand
TTTTGAGCATTATAAATACTGTAATTTGATAGCAATTGTATACGGACAATATACAAGTTTACAATCAATAATATTCTAACGAAACCTCAACGAATTGTTGAGTACTTAACCTTGCTCTGTTTGTCTCTGTTTCTATAAAATTTCTCACTCCTCTGCGTCGTTCTTTCTCGGTCATCTTGGTGTATGATTGATCGGTAACAACATATCATTGAAATACAATCTTTATTTAATGACATTAGTAAAATATTTCATCAATCACAGGTCACATCAATAAAAAATTAGCAAAGACAACTTCTGAATTGAGTTGTCTTATATTTTAAAATTGAATACTTTGAAAATTTTAGAAAGATAGGTTTTTAATATGTTTAGGGAATACGTAACTTACAAGTAAACCTTAAAATAATCTGATAATCAACTAATATAATGAGTTAATGACGTTAAAATAATAAATGATTCTCAAACAACAACATAGAAAATGGTATAACATGAAAGAAGAAGTCATCGTATGCTGAAATTTAGCTTAACCAACTCAAAGACAAGCCAGTAATTTATTAAAAACAAGCAATGCTTGTTGTTAACTAAACTAAAATATGGGAAGATAGTTCTAATTTTCAGAGATGCTACAGCAAGTCTTAGTGCAGTTTTCAGAGATTACAAAATAAGAAACAGAGGTTATAAGCTTTTATTCTTGGACGGCAGCAACTTCATTATTCGTGCAGATGAATTGTTTCAGAAGCAAGCTAGTTCTGACTTGTGCATTTCTCCATCGCTTTCGGGGCTGCACAAGAAGCACATAAGTTAAAGGTGGGTAATAAAACGTAAAGGTTCGTAAAAGGGTTTGCAACCGTGTGATAAAGACTACAGGGTAGTGGAATGCTGATTCAAACAAGATAAGAGCAGCAGGATCTCCAGCAGTTTCTTATTTTTCAAGTCCAACAAAATGCACATTTAGCTGCAAGTATGAATATGATAAGTGCATGCCTAGTTATATTCAACTGGCGTGCCTATTGACTAGATGTTAGCAGATGATGTTATGTCCTATAAGACATACCTAGGTCGATTGCCTCTGAGCTCTTCATGATCCTCAGCCTCCTACAAGAGTCAGTGAACATCCTGCAGCAACAAAGGCCAGTGAAACTGAGGATGTGGTCATCTGGTCCACGATGACTCTTAACAGTTCATGTTAATCCAATTTACTAAGCATTGGCCACACAGCAGACACTTTGGAGCTCGAGTACAATGCCCCAGCTAGATCAAGTGACCTAAAAACTTTAAACCGCCATGCTACGAGGGGCATTTAATAACTTCTTTGTTCGTAGTTAAGCACCTTTCTTATTGGTTGTAACCTATGATTTCCTGCTTCCTGTGTTTTGACACTAGAATGATCCTCCTACCTACCAACTTTTGGTTTAATGAGAGTGATAAGTTACAAGTTGGAAGTCAGCACTTACTTCCAAGGAACATCACCAACAAGCATCCAGTCACCATCTTTATCTTCATAGGTGAGTACATATTCAGAACCATGCAGGAGATCCTTTAATCCGCTCTCGGTCAACCCATCTCTGCTGGAAGTTCCATGGGAGCCACTCTGACCTGAAACATCCATTCATGGAAATAAGTTAAGACACCCTCATACATGCAACCTTTGGGGAATAGAATCAACTACGGTACGTCCTGACAAGAGAAGGAAAGAGGAAGGAATGGATATAAGGGCTGCAATGACACAGAACGAGTATACACCATTTGATGTATGGATCAGGGGGTCTATATGCAAGCTTCTCATCACAACATATGAGTTTTTTTTTTTATATATATATAGGTTTTGTAGGTCAACAAAAGATTTTTGTCGGTTTGCCTTTCCAAGCTAACTCTTCAAGATAAGAATCAGTTAGACATTATGCACGTTCTAGTCCATTTAGAATCTTAAATTTAATCAACACTGTTATTGGTACTTTAGAATAGCACTTTTGCCCGTGTAGGATATCGGAAGGAATTCTTTACCTATTCCCCTCCCAAATCTCCATATTATACTCAAAAAACCAAATGTAAAATTGATTACACTAATCAATCACATCCCTTACCACTTCCAACTTTCAAGTAAAAGAGTTAAATGCTCTTTACAGAGTCAGCATGAGAAATGTCATCAAATGTTATTCAAGGGAGATACAGAAAAAACATGGATGATATACAGAGCTTACCAATAGTAAAGCCCCCAGACATCTTTTCTAGTGCTGAAGAGAGCTCTGCGTAGTTGCCATAGGTTTTCAGATCTATTTTTCTCATATATGGAGCACCATCCATACTGACCTTAACATAGAGACAGCCATACCCTAACTTACTTTCTTTGTCATTGTCATCATCCTTTGGCGGATGAGAAGCCAGTGTATTCTTTCGGAAGGAACGAATCGGTGGCCATCCCACAACTTGCGTCCTACATCAAGGATAGTGCAGAAGAGAATAACTGATTTTGTCACTTATAGCATACTAAGATGTTAAGTACCAATTGAATAGTCTGCTTGTTGTCAAGATACAAAAAAAAATCTAACATAACCAAACCCTTGATCCTCTGTCTACATAGAGAAGATAAGATCTATACGTAAAACCATGCATTACATATCATCGCTGCACAACTGATGATTATTATATTTAGATGAAACAAGTGTGAATGCAAAGTTCTTTCAAGATATTGGCAGCTTTGTACTTAGTGAAAGAATATCCCAAGAAACAGATGGAACCCAGAAATCAGAATTAGTAAAAATTTTGGTTAGAAAGGCTTAAAAGGTATTCTCTTCTTCAAGTGTGTTGCTTGCATGCTTAATTGTGAAAGATCATATAGTTCACAATTGAAATAAGGATATTACAAGTTTGATTCTCTTTTTTTCTGATTTAACAATAAAGAAGCTCTGAAAAAGAGGATTAAATCTTATCGTTTCATGAAACCAGATCAAGTAACAAAAATGAAACAACTTGATAGAAGTCTCATTTTTTGGTATATGAAACGAAAACCAGAGCCATTTCTGTTAAGACAAAGCTACAAAACGTAATAGCAAGCAAATATAATGTAAACACACATGCATGCTCAAAACAAAAGAGAAGCAGCAAGGAAGTTACTTGGGAGCAGGAGCAGATTCCTGGCCATTAGCACCAGAAACCTTAGTGCTTTTCTCCTGAACTACAGTTGTCGGAGACTGAAGCAACCCATTAGTAATTTTGTCAGCATTAGAAAGTCTGAAAGAAAAATCAGTATCAGGTATAGAAGTCTCAGAAAAAGTCCAGAGTCCAGAACCACGATGAATGGCAACAGAGAAACCCCTCTTAGCACCGGAAACAAAGCTCTTGTTGAGAGTGGTGTTGTTGCTGCTTAAGCCAACACCAAGTTGGGAACTTTCACTGTTTCTTTCCGGTGACTCGGACCCAGGTAAGGCGAGTCTCAGTTCAGTAGCTTTCAAGTTGGCCATTGAAGAAACCTCCTTCTTGGGTCCTACGTAATCATGTACTAAAGGCATATACAAGAAATTCCCCACGAAACACTTAAAAAACACAAAAGCTTTTAGCTTTGGATTGGAAAAGCTATTTCACAAAACCTTGGAACAGAAGAATTATCAAGAAGAAAAACAAGACAATTGAAGAATATAAAGCTCTCAACTTCCTCTTGGTTGGTGTTCTGTTTCTTTGTGGATTGATGTAGTGGAACTTACGCTGTGATAAATTAAAAAGGAATATGGGGACTAGATTAAATTTTGAAAGCAGGGGAAAGGTTGCTGTGGAGCTTTATGACTGCTCTCTTTCTCAGTTTCATATCTGACGTCTGTAGTATTCATATATATGGGTGGGTTAAGATTTGCTAAGACCTGTCATGTTGGTTGTCGAGAACTTATTAGAATTTGTTAGACAAATATTGAGGAACTCAACGATTTAGTATTACTAACAAAGAGTTCACTTCCCTTGATGTCAATACTGTCAAAAAGCATCCCTTTTCTTTACCCAGCTCTTTTTGACTATTATTCTCTTTCAACGATTCTGATCATGTCTTCCTAAGGCAAATCAAACAAATTAGAAAATTAAGTTTGTTTAAAGATAATAGAACTTCATTACTCGCGGTGGAAAGTTTTTAATGTTGTAACATATTAAATTGAACTTCAATTCTAGCTTTTACAACTTTTTTCTTTGCGTCATAGCCTTATAATTGTTAAGGGTTAACTATCCAAATGACTAGTTCTAGTCATTTTGATAATATTTGACCTAAACTCAATTATTGTTAATAAGCTCTACACTCTACCCATATTAAAAATTATAATATGATATCAGAACAAGATTGATCTGGATTATTAATTTCTCTGTTGCCCGTCTGGATGTCTAGTCCTAGCGGTCCGGTCCGATTACCACAACATTTATTTCAAGTAAGAACTGGATGTCTAGTCCCAGTTGCACTTAAAGAGAAGTGCTAGAGTATCCTATATTGACTAAACAATAAAATATTAAAGGGTTTATAAATGGTAAGAGTTAACTATTCAAATGACTAGTTCTAGTCATTTTGATAATGGTTGACCCAAGTCTAATTATTGTTAGTAGACTCTCACTCTGTCATATTAAAAATTCTAATATGTTAGAGTATCTCATATTAACTAAACATGAAAATGTTAAAGATTTATAAGTGGTAAGAATCAATTATCCAAATGACTAGTTCTAGTCATTTTGACAATAGTTGACCCAAGCTCAATTATTATTAGTAGACTCTCACTCTGCTCGTATTAAAAAAATTTCTAATATAGTATCAGAACAGATTTGGTTCGAATTATTAATTTCTCGGTTGTATGCCTAAATATCCAGTCCTAGGGTCCAGTCCGGTTATCACTGCATTTATTTCAAGTGACAATTGGATGTCCAGTTCCAGTTACACTTGAGGAAAGTATTAGAGTATCTCATATTGCCTAAATATGAAAATATTAAAAAGTTTATAAAAGATAAGGGTAAACTATCAAAATGACTAATTCTAGTTATTTTAAGAATGATTAACCTACGCTTAATTATTGTTATTGAGCTCTGCAATTTGCTCATATTAAATATATTCTAATACTGTAATCAAATCAAACCTAAGCCACGACACATAAAACTTTATTCCGGCCTTTAACCAATATCACTTTATCAAACTCAACAAAATTTTACCCCGGCTCAATTTAATTAGTAGTAGGACAATCTCTTTTTATAAAAAAAAATCAAAGCATATATATTTCATTTATTTTCTAAGTAAAAGATGAACACTAATGGGAGCAGACAACGTGCTGACGAGTAGTTGAGACTCCATGGCAGGAAAATGATGGAACAAAGCCTCTTGCGTTTTCAAGCTCTTAGCAAAAGCAAAGAACCCATTGAGACTCAACAGCCTAAAGAAAACATATTTTGCATGATATTTCATAAAAAAAATTTAACACAATATCAGTAGTTTTATAAGTAATAAAATTTCATAAGGTACTTATATTTGTTAATCCTTCCAAAGGTTTTTATAGTTTTACTACTAATGCTAATCTATTAGACCATTCTATTAATAATTTTTTGGTGATAATACACGATCTAAATTAAAAATTCCATTTGATCCTAAAGTTATGTGTTTTGACGTGTATTATGTAGGGAATTTTTTAATTTTATTATCTTTTCGATAATATTCAAAACTATTTAGACCCGGGCACTATTTCTTTTGAGTTTACTATTAATTTTAGCATTTTATCAAGTTTTTCACCTACGGGATCTAATATTTTGGATAATTTTTCATAATTTTGTTCTAATGATTTTTGACTTTTATTAAATTCATTATAATTTTGAATTAAAGGTAGTATAATAGCAATTATTTCTTTTAATTGAATTTCAATACCTATTTGTTTATCTAATAATTCAGATAATTGTTTAGTAACATTTATAAAGTATTTTTAAGGTGTTCTGTTAATTCTTTAAGTTGATTTAATAGTAACTATTTCTTTGTTTAGATGTTTTTGACTAAGTTCTTCTTTCTCAGTTATTACTTTTGGTTAAGTGATTCTAATAGGTTTTTCTAATCTTATTCTTAGTTCAGTAAATCTAATAGGTCTTTCTAGTCTTACAAATTGTGATCTTAATAGAGATTTTTCTTTAAAGGGTTTGTTTTCATATAAAGATAATCGTGGAGCAGATGATTATAATAATTTAATCGGATATTTTATTTCTGGTATTTCTCGTAAATTAGTCCTTAAATGAGTACCTACTTTGCTACATCATTAAACAATTAGTTAATGTAAATTTTATTTGTATTTTTAAATTCAATACTATGATGTGAATTAGTTAAAGTATAACTAATTTGATAAGTAATTGAAAAAGGGTATTGTCCTATAGTCATTAAATTTTCTCTATAAAATTTATAAGCAATAGTAATAGTTTCATCTAAATTATGTGATTGTAAAGGGATTCCTAACTTTAAATGAGTATTAAATTTTTTTTTCCATAAGTTAAAATTTCATTCATTATTCCTATTATTTAGTCATTTAAATTATTCATGTGTTCGTCCATGATAGCCATTCGTATTGGAGAATCTATTCCTTCTTAGAAATTAGATTTTAATAAAATTTGAATAGTAGATAGATGTATATGTCCTATTTGATGTCATTTTTCTTCTGGAATTTTTTTGTAATTGTTTATAAATTTGTTCTTGATCTATTAGAATTATACGGATATGTCCATTACATTGATCTATTCTAATAGGTGTTTCATGAATTATCTTTCCATAATAAATAATATTTTTATGATTATTATATTTTTAATGAGATGATGATTAATATCTTGTCTATCTTTAAGATTTAACTGTATTTTGACAATTTGTTTTTTCTTTTCATTTGATAATAATTTATTAATATGAAAAATTCCAGTAGATTCAATTAATTCTAAAGTATCTATATCTAAGATATTATCTGTAGTTATTTCTGATATATTAATGAAAATATCTTTTATGTTCGGTTAATAGATTATTGGTATTTTGTAAATCTTGACTATATGAATTATAGAGATTCATAATAATATCAAAATTTTCTTTAATAGATATTAATCTATTATTATTAATGAAAAATTGTAAATCATTATATCTTTCTTCATAATAATCTTTTTTTGTTTTTATATTGAGATATTAAACTTTCAAAATACATAATCTCAATATTTAGGTGACTAAAGATAGTACAATGGTTAGTCATATATAAGTTTGATAATGTTCTTGAAAACGATTATAAAGTTGTTTTATTTCTTCTTTTTCTTGATGATATAAAGTTGTATGATTATTAATAATATTTTGAAATATCTGAAGAGTATTCGTAGAAGCATTAATAGATATAAGAAAGATATATGTTGAGGTAAATGTTTTGGTGCATTGCTAACTAATGTTTATTTTGGTTTCCATATGTATTATTAATAAATGAATCTATCTACAAATAGCACAAATAGGGATTAATAATAAGTTTTATTAAGAAGAAAGCTGATAAGAATATTGTTAAATTTAGAGATCAAACAATCATTAAGAAAATCTATAAGAATGTTTCTATCTTAATAAGTTAAACTAGCATATAAAAAGATAATAACTGTTTTAAAAAATAAATAATTATTAAATAAAAATAGATGGTAAATGATGAAAAGATAAAATTGCATGAAAAGATAAAAACGCAAGTAAACATACCTTGGCCTCGTTTTCTCTTAAATGCCAATTCTTAGGCTAAAGCGAGAAGTTTAGAGATTGGATAGGAGTCTGGAAACTAGGAGTTTATTTTTTCACACTAAGTTATACCCAGAGCTTACATTATATAGAAATGAGGAAAGCACAAAGAAAGAAAAAGTGGATTCCTAAGGAGTCAGCGTTTATTGTTTGGTCGATAATTGACTTGCCTACTTCACATAATAAATAGTAAAATTACATAATTGAAGTTGATCGCAGACAAGAGGAATCTGCTTTTAAATTTTTCTTTATTCTTCAATGATGGCGTCTACTGAAGAGCTATCATCTCGGTCTCCACCTTCTTTTTCCTTCTGTGATGTGGAAGGATAATAATTACAGTGGTGTTGTGAGTGTTGTCGTAATTGTTGACAGATGGCCTCCTTCCATTGATTAGATAATTCATCGAATACTCCAAAAGTTGTTGAAAAAGATGCTTCAAACTATTTTATGATTTTGAATGATTCATTGGAAATGGGTGTTTCGTATGCAGAGGTTATTAATATATTGACGCCTCTGTAGTTTAATTTGATTAGTTTCCTTAGTAATTTTGAGACTTTATTGATAAACTCCTTCGAGGCAGTGAAGATTGAATTGATTAATGAGATCCCATTCAAATTCATATTTTGGAGGGTCATCAATAGGAGGGTACATGCCATTACTGATGCCAATTTGTATATATGCTAAGCGGGATAGCTATACATCTGCTTCCTTAAGGGTCTCTGCTTGTTTAAAGATAAGATAGCTGCTAAATACTTTAATAAATATTTCTCTTTCTTTAGCAAATCTCTGCTTGTAATTTTTAACTGCAAGAATAAATCCAGCAGGAAATTCTGAAAGGATGGCTAAATTGGTTGGTAAATGGTATTCACTAATCCACTTTCAAAGAAGAGAAAAGTGGTGAGTGCATCTGCTTTAGGGAAGATAATTAACTTTGGTCTGTAACGTCCTCGGTTCTACAGGTAATACTGGAATATTTTCTGATCTTCTTCCCAATTATTTAATGCTTGAAAACAGTCATAAAATATTTCAAAGGTTATCTTTTTCATTTCTTCTTTGAGAACTTTAGTAGGGATGGAATTAATATTCCATGTTAATGGGTTTTCCAAGGGTTTTCATTGTAGAGGAGATTGATTATTTTTCTAGGATTTGTTTATATTGAGGTCATAAAGAAGGCTCTCTAAATTCTACTAAGGATTTTTCTACTTCAATGCGTGTAACGTACCGTGACTCACGTGGATGCTAAAATAGTTAATATGAGAGATTATTGAGAGATTAGAAAATGCATTTCACATTCATGCATTATATGATATACACATACACGTGAACATTAAATTTTTGCACATGAAAATAGTTGTACATGCTTTCATTGATAATTTCGGGTATATTGAATTGTGAAATGTGATATTATTGAGAATTGTGAATTTGTTGCATTGACAATTTATTTGGAGAGTGTAACTGTTAATTTTGAATTTGGTGAATTTTAGGAATAATATCCGAAAGGGTTGGATATTATTAGGCTAGGAAAAAAATGTCGCTTGACGAGTAAATTGTGAATGGAAAATAGAAATAAGAAACCAAATGATATTGGAGACTTTTGAAAATGATCTTTGAAAATTTGGAGTTGATTTTAGAATTTGTGAGTTATTGATATTGAAAATTTTGGTGATAATTGAAATGAAAGGATAAGAGTTATGGGACTAGTTAATAAGAACTAGTTAGTTGGGAACTAGTTCAAGAAGAACTTAGTTGGAGCCATAGGTGTTAGATAAGTGACAAGTGTCACCTATCTAATTCAAATTTTTGCTATACAATTTCATTTGAAAAACCAAGTACTGTATTCTTGTCTTCATCTTCCTCGTAGCTTCTTTCTCAAGTTTTTCTTTGACACAGAGTTTTTCATCAAAACTCCACCAAAGTTAAACCTTGTTTTCATCTATCTGTTTGCTACTCCCAACTTCGGTTTTCTTTCATTTTCTTCAAAAAAACTGAAACTTACTAACCCCTACAATGGTGTACGTGAGTTGCATGAAGTTTAGGGCTTCTTGAGCTTTTACAGATTTTGGAGAAATATCAAGTAAGTATTGTGTAAATCCTTTAGAGTTGTGGTTTTATGAAAAAAAAAATGGTTATTCATTGGCATGTCATGAATTAGAGAAAAATGGACCTTTTCATGCATACCGTAGATATAGGATGAGATATTGATATTTTTGTTTGCGTGTTTTGAGGATCAAAATGTTATAAGATAGTGTTAAAATGATTTTTGGTGTTAATAGTGTTAAAATGATTTTTGGAGTTGAAAGAGCAACAAAAATATTTAAGAGATTAATGCCAAATTTTAAGAAAGTTGATATTCACATATGCTCTGTTTTCTTTCTTACAGTTCATATAATTTTCTGGGTGTTTTTAGAAATGAACAAACATAGGTTTAGAGTTAAGGAAAACATAGAGTGAGATGATGCCGTGCTTTTAGTAAGATTACAATGAAAAGTTAAGATGAAATGAAAGTGTTAATGGAGATGAAAGATTCTAACAAAAAATTTGGAAAAAAATGCAGCAGTGGAGAAATACCGAAAATGGTGATATACGTGAATGAGGTTTTGTTTTGATGTTTGTGTGTAATCGTTGTTTTTTATTTGTTTGTGAATGTGTTGAGCTGGATGGGAGTTGAAATGGTGAAATGAAAATGGAGAATGTACATAAAAGGGAGGTGCAGGAGAACGAAAGAAGAAACTCAGAACATGAAGAAGATGAGGAAAGGAATTTTCTATTTTGGATGTATGTGTTTTAATCTGGAATTTGGAGTTATTTGTGAATGATTTTAATTGAATAGGAGTCAAAAATTGGGGATGAGTTAAGTTAGAAAAGTAAGAATTTAAGAAAAGAAAGAAGAATAAAAAGTGCAGAGGTTCGGAGCGTTTTTGGAAGAGAAGATAAAGCACAATTGCAACTTTCCTTTAAAGTTCAGCACGATCGCAACTTTGTAAGTCGCCAGGCTGACGCAACATCCTTCGATCTTTTGGCTATATCTCCTTCTTTCGACCTCTAAATGACTTGGGACTTGAACCATTAGACTCGTAACACACTAATCTACATCTCCACCAAAAATCTTAGCCATCTGAAATGAATTGGGAGAGACTGAGTGATAAATGTGGGACAAAATGACAAGAATCTTGGAAAACTAATGACTGGAGTATTTTCATTAAACTTGTTTCGGTATTTTGAAGATATCTTGTTCTGTAGTTATCCGAATGGAATAATTTTTTATTCGGGATAAACTAGAGACATAGGACTACAAATTTTCTAAAGAAACTGAATTTTATTATGTCTCTAGAATTCCAGATTTTGAATTAAAGTTGATTATAGAATGCTGTTTAAGTTTATGAATAGTCTGAAATATTTGGGGTATAACTTTTAGATTTCTGAACCAAATTAAATTATTTTGGTGTCATTAGAAACTTAAGAGATGGGAGAACAATTTTCTAGAAGAAAGTATTGCCAAATGACTTCATTTTCATTTTATGATTTAATGAATAGTAGATCTGAAAGTGTATCTTGGAAAATCTGAGAATTTGTTAATGGGTGTGCACGGCCGTGAGTTAAGGCACACAGCCGTGACTTGCTTGTGCATAGGCGTGCATTTGGTTGCATGCCTATGACTTACTTCTAATTAAGTTAAATATATAAAAAAAAAAGAATGCATCCTTTCTTCTTTTACCTGTAACCTCTTATTTAGACATACAAATGAGTTAGGAATGGGGTTTCTGAGGGTTTTATTGAAGTATAAACCATAAGTATAAATGATACTCATGTGTGTTTAGATACATGAATGTTCTCATGAAGAGAAAGATAAAGTGATACTCGGGATTGTCATAAACATGCATTGTGCATATTTCATATACATACATGTGCATTAATAAACATTTGTAATTATGCAAATTGTGATATGTGTATGTTATTTGGTATAGAGGAGCAACTAGAACGTCAACATCTAGACGTTGCCGGAACTTCTAAGTAGTAGCTCCGAGAGCGACTTGTGAGTAACCTAGACAGTCTCACTCAATTAATTGTTTGTTTTATATTATGTTTGACTTATTGAATGAATGTGAATTGATTGTGTTGATTCCGAACAATGAAGGTCCGATGATTGTGATATATGAATGAGTTATTGAAGTGCTACTTGTATATGAATGTGATGGAATATATGTTATTCAACAATAATGTTGAATGTCGGACCTTGGGTCCAATGGAAAAATGTGATTTGAATGTGAATGTGCAAGCATGTGATTGATTGAGAATATGATATGTGAAGCATTTCAATATATGAATGCATGTAAGATAAAGGAAGTTATGACCGGAGTTGTTAGTATAAAAAGCTTAAAGTTCAGATTGTGATTAAAGCCTCAGGCTCGGTTTTGAATGTACCCGATATCCACTAAGGGATATGGGACATAATTTGACACAGCTTGGTATCCACTAAGGGATATAAGCTAGTAAAGAGGCACTCGATCACAACGACAATAATAAATGAAAGTGAGTCTCACGTGCATTGCATTTATACTTGATATATGTATTTTTACATGAATGAAATGAACATTATGATTATTCTGAAAGTGAAAGGTGATATTTTATGAGTATGCAAATATGTGAATAATATGTTACATGTATTGATGTGATGGATGAATTGAGTAAACCATCGATGATGGTTACCTCATTGAGTTCGCAAAACTCACTAAAATTGCAACGTTGACTTTTCAGGACTGAGAGATGACATTAGCTACTGAGGGATGCTACAAGCAGTGTAGACTTGTACTTTGGGGAAAAAGAAGAAATGGCTCAAAGGTCGGTCAGGTGGGTCTAGATAGATTAGATAGATTTTGTGTATTTCCTCTTTCATGTAGCATTTTTGTGTTAAGCTATGATGTTGTATAAGTATGGATGTTGAAAGATACATTGTAGACATTCAGTTTTTATGGAATGGAATGAGGAAATTTGGCTTTAAAATATCGTGACTTGTCTTATGATGTTTATAAGAGAATAAAGATAGATGATGCTATGTTAAGTAAATGTAGTGATTGATCATAGCGTGTCATTATCATAGGTTATATACTGGAATGTCCTCCAAGCGTCCCGGCATGTACCTTACAGTAAGGGGATGCTACAATACGAGTGTTATAGCTTCGATGAATAATGGAAGACTTACCTGTGATGTGAATAGCAACTTTATGCCATTCATCATAGATACCGGCCATGGGTCCATTAAAAATGACATATGGCTTAGTTTCCTTGAAGTCATCTTTTTTCTGAGAAAGGGGTAAAGATGTCTAGATAATTTGTTAAGGTGTTATTTGCTGAATGTTTGGTATTTGGACATTGGTTAATTGGATATTTGTAATTGGTGGTTGGTTATTGGATATTTGTTTTTCAAGAAGAGTAATAGTGGCTCGTAACTGATTGATTTCTTTTGATACAGTGCCCACTTGTGTTGAAGATCAGTTAACTCATTTTCTTTTTTTAGGAGTGATTCCTTCAAGCTGAGGATAGCTATTTCCATTCTCTTTTTAATATATCTGCAATACTGTTAGTAAAAGATTTGATATAATTAATTTGAAAATTGTACTATCATCTAATCAATCTCCCTAGATTATAATTAGTTCTAATGTTATATCTCGTGAATCCACATAAATATTTAGAATTTGTTTGAATATGAAATTCAGCAGGTAATAAACCAATTTTCCATTTTTGTAATGTTTTAATATATGCAAGTTTTTCCTTTTCAGGAATAGGATATTTCTTTTCAGTGGGATTAAAAGTCCCATTGATATATTTACATAAAAGATATTTCCTTGAATAGGTGGTTGTGCCAAAAGGCAGCTAACCTATATATCAATACTTGCATCTATTGTATCTTTATCAATCCACGTCTATTAAGTTTTTGTACTACATTTAAGTTGTAACTGTTTTCTTGCTTTAGCTAGATCTTTTTTTTAATACAAGGGACTGAAAACTAACAAAAGCTAATTATCGCAATGTCCTGTGGTACATTGCTCCTTGCATATCGCTGTGGATAAGCGTCAGGACTGACACAGAGGGCTCTTGGAAAATATGTATGCCTGGGGTGGTCAGAACTGCAAGGGTGGCCAAGTGATCAGCACACTGATTGCCTTCCCGATACAAGTGTTGGAGCTTCACGTCCCACGTACGCTGGAGGAGTCCCTGGGTACCTGCCAACAAAAAATTATTACCATCAATCTCGGTACTCAACTCGGGACTCAATTTGGCTTGGTCCCTTGGGTATCGACTAATTATCTTAGAAGTGGACTCTCTGGAAGTCATTAACATACTCTCCAGCTTTAGCTAGATCTTTAAGAAATCCTTGATCAGATATATAATTTAATAATCCTAAAAAAATTTGAACCTCAGTTATATTTTTAAATGTCTCAAGAAAATTAT
>JANZXV010000211.1:9129759-9148172 GCA_027576455.1 Erythroxylum roigii | reverse complement strand
CTTTATTTATTCATAAAGTCTACACACGACTTTGAATAAAACGCGCTAAAGGGGATTGCCTTTAGGGCACAATTTAAACAGTACCGTCCTTGCATAAGTCGACTTACCCAATGTACAAGTCGACTTATCGGTGCTGAACATGTGTAAGTCGACTTGCAAAGCACACAAGTCGACTTATCCTTACAGTTAGGTTGTAATTTGAGAAATCCATTATGAAATTCTATACCTAAATATTCAATAATTTGTTGTGCTAGTTTAATTTCTTTTTGCTTAGGATTAATCCTTTATGTTGACATCTAGATAAGACTTGTTTTACTTTTTGTAAATGATCGTCTTTATTTTTTCCATTGTTGAAAAAAATAACAATGTCATCTATATAGGCTAATGAAAATTCTTCTAATCCTTTTAAGTTATTATCCATAATCTTTGATAAATTCCAGGGGCTTGTTTTAATCCAAAGGGTCATACATTCCATTGGTAATGTTTTTGTGGCGGACAAGTAAAGGTTTTTAATTGTTTCGTATTTTCATGTAATCTTAATTACCAATATCCTGATTTTGCATCTAGTGTAGTAAACCAATGGTGTCCTTTTAATCGACTAATACTAATATAATCTTTTCAAGGTAATTTATATGCATCTCCCATAGTAGCTTTATTTAATTCTTTGTAGTTAATTACCAATCTTCTCTTACCACATTTTTGTTCAGAATGATTATTTATATAAAAGGTTGAGGATGAATGTTTACTTATGCTAGGTTAGATTAATTGTTTTTGTAATAATTTTGAACATTCAATAATAAATTCTTGTACATCTTGTTGTGTGTATGATATGTTATTTTCAATATTAATTTATTTTGTAGGATCTTTTAATTTTATTTCACTCAATTGGTTATTAATACTTTTATAGGATCAAGTTGATTTTCACTACATATTTTTTCTATTAAAGATTCTATTTTGTTCTGTAGAGTTAAATGATTAAGAACGTAAAATTGTAATTGATTTAATTTTTTTGTTACAAGTTGTAAAGTTTTATAATAAGTCGTATGATATATAGGGATTTTAAGAATAATAGATTTTTTATTTAAAGAATTTATTATTGGTGTTTTTAAAGTTATATAATGTAAATACTGACAAAAGGGATTGTATAATTTAAGAAAATTGTTTCCTAAAATCAATGGTAATCCTAATTCTTGTTAGTGTATTGATAGTATTATAAAAGTATAATTTTCAATAATAATATTATTATAATAACTAACATACCAAATAGATTTAATGCTTTTCTCTGCTACTCTTATTTGTAGAGGTTTGTTTAATTTTTTCCAATTGTTTAGTAATGTTTTAGAGGCTATACAATAGTAGCTCATGTATCTATATAAGCATTAACTATTTTATTTTGAATAATCACTTGAATAAATGTTGTATTCAGATTTAGTTGTCGATTTTGAAGGTTGGAGATCATATTGATATAATGAAGAAATTGATGGGTCTGTTTCATATTCTAATACTGAATTTAATACTATATTTTAAATTATATTTTAATTTAAATACTGAATTTAATACTAAATTATATTTTAATACTGAATTTAAAACATTAATTTTTTTTCTTGAAATTTATTTTGATGTCTTTTTGGACAACTGTTTACATAATGACCTTCTTTTTTACATAACTAACATTTACAATTTGAATTATTTTGAGGAGAATATTTCTTCTTTGGTTTATATTGTCTATAAGCTTTTCTTCTAAAAAAACTTTTTATATCGTTTAAATGGGAGTTTTAAAGGATATTTTCTCCATTTATATTTATTGTATTTTTGTTGTTTTTGATAGGTAGGAAATTCACATTCATATTGTTAAGGAACTTCAGAATATTTAGAATAGCATAATTGGATATCTTTATGTCTTTACGTATTTACTCTTTCAACCTGTTTCATTATTATCCTTATAATATTTGCATATGGGTCTACTGGAAACAGCCTCTTTACAATGTAGGGGTAAGGCTGCGTACTATCAGGCTCCCCCAGATCCTACTTCAATGCGGGACTTCGAGGTATGATGATGATGATGACTGCTTTTGTTATTGAAATAGCTCCTCTTAAATTATAAGCTACAAAATTAGCATTTTGTTTTATTAGTAATAATTCTTCTACTGTTTTATTTATTGGATAAGGTTATTTTTGGATAAATATTTGTATATACATTTCTTGTTCTGTATGAGTTAATTTATAATAATATTTTTTGAATTCACAGCTATATTCTTCTAAATAGCAACTATCGCATATTCGCATATTAATTAAATGCCATAAGGCGTTTTTTCTTTTTTCATTTTCAATTTTTTGTTTATAGGAAATTATATCTTTACCAATAAATTCTTTATAAATTTCATTACTAATCACATGAAATGCTTTTATTAGTTCGATATCATTAAGAAATTTAGTAGTATTTTTTATTCGTATTTCATTATCTAATAAAAAATTTAACACAATATCGGTAGTTTTATAAGTAATAAAATTCCATAAGGTACTTATATTTGTTAATCCTTCAAAAGATTTTCTAGTTGTATTACTAATGCTAATATATGAGATCATTCTATTAATAATTTTCTAGTGATAATACACAATCTAGATCAAGAATTCCATCTGGTCCTAAGGTTTTGTGTTTTGGTGTGTATTATGTAGGGAATTTTCTAATTTTATTATCCTTTTGATAATATCCAAAACGATTTAATTCTTCTGTTTCAATAGGTTTATAATTCCAATTATAGTTTGATTGTTTATCTCTTTTTCTTTTTCCTCCACTTTGACTTGTTTCTAGTTGTTCTTCATTCTTATGTTGATCTACATATATTTCTTGATCTAATTCATATCCATAAATAATTTCATCTTGGTTAGTTATAGTTTTTATGAGTTCATTTTTTAAAGAATTGTTCTCTAGGGTTAATTTATGGACTAGTTGTGTAATTTCTTCTAATTGATTTTTAATATCTTTTTCTATATCTTCCATGGTTTTTCTAATGTTATATTAGATGTAGCAGATGGCTCTGATATCAATTTTGACCCAGACATTATTTCTTTTGAGTTTACTATTAATTTTAGTATTTTATCGAGTTTTTCAGTCATAGGATCTAATATTTTGGAAAAATTTTCATAATTTTGTTCTAATGATTTTTGAATTTTATTAAATTCATTATAATTTTGAATTAAAGGTAGTGTAATAGCAATTGTTTTTTTAATTGAATTTCAATATTTATTTTTAATCTAACAATTCAGATAATTGCTTAGTAATACTCATAAAGTATTTTTAAGGGGTTTTGTTAATTCTTTAAGTTGATTTTTAATAGTAATTATTTCTTTTTCTAGATGTCATTTTTGATTGAGTTCTTCTTTTTCAGTTATTACTTTATTATAGGTTTTTTTTTAAAGTTATATAATGTAAATATTAACAAAAGGGATTGTATAATTTAAGAAAATTGTTTCCTAAAATCAATGGTAATCCTGATTATAAAAGTATAATTTTCAATAATAATTTTATTATAATAACTGATATATCAAATAGATTTAACGCTTCGATGTGCTATTCTTATTTGTAGAGGTTTGTTTGATTTTTTTTCCAATTGTTTAGTAATATTTTAGAGGCTATACAAATAGTAATGTCTGTGTCTATATAATTACTTAATTATGTTATTATGAATAATCACTTGAATAAATATTGTTGGTACTAATTTAAGAACTAATTTATGAGAAATACTAGAAACAAAATATCCAATTAAAATATTAGAATCATCTGCTCGACTATTATCTTTATCTGAAAAAAAAACCTTTAAAGAAAAATCTCTATTAAGATCATAATCTGTAAGACTAGAAAGACTTATTAGATTTACTAAACCAGGAATAAGATTAGACAAACCTATTAGAATCACTAAACCAAAAGTAATAACCGAAAAAGAAGAACTAAAAAAACAACCAAAAAAGAAATAATGCCTGTGTCAAAATTGGTATCAGAGCTATCTACTACTTCTAATATAACATTAGAACTAATTATAATCAAGGGAGAATGATTAGATGTCAGCTCGAATTAAATCAGTACAATTTTCAAATTGATTATATCAAATCTTCTACTAACAGTCTTGCATATACATTAACAAGATAATGGAAACAACTATCCTCAGCGTGAAGGAATCACTCCTCAAAAAAGAAAATGAGTTAACTGATCTTCAGCAACAAGTGGACGCTGTAACAAAAGAAATCAATCAGTTACGAGCCACTATTACTCTTCTTGAAAAACAAATATCCAATGACCAATCACTAACTACAAATATCCAATTAACCAATGTCCAAACATCAAATCACCAACTACAAATATCCGATTAACCAATGCCCAAACATCAAAAATTCAGCCAATAACACCTCAACAAATTATCCAGACACCTATAACCCCTTCTTAGAAAAAAGTTGACTTCAACGAAACTAAGGCGTATGTCATTTTTAATGGACCCATGACCGGTATCGATGATGAATAACATAAAGCTGCTATTCACAACACAGGTAAGTCTTCCATTATTCATCGAAGCTATAACACTCGTATTGAAGCAGAAAAAACCTTAGCAGAATTTAGAGAGCCTTCCTTACAACCTTAATATAAACAAATCCTTGAAAAATGACCATTCTCCTCTACAATAAAAATCCTTAGAAAACCCATAAACATGGAAAAAATCAATTCCATTCCTACTAAAGCTCTCAAGGAAGAAATGAAAAAGATAACCTCTGAAATATTTTAAGACTATTTTCAAGCATTAAATGATTGGAAAGAAGATCAGAAAATATTCTAGTATTACCCACAAAACCGAGGACGTTATGGACCAAAAGTAATTATCTTCCTTGAAGCAGAAGCACTCACCACTTTTCTCTTCTTTCAAAGTGGATTAGTGGATTCCATTTACCTAACCAATTTAGCCATCCTTTCAGAATTTCCCACTGGATTTATTTTTGCAGTTAAAAATTACATGGAGAGATTTGTTAAAGAAAGAGAAATATTTATTAAAGTATTTAGCGGCTATCCTATCTTTAAACAAGCAGAGACCCTTAGATGTACAGTTATCCCGATTAGCATATATACAAATTGACATCAGCAATGACATGTACCTTCCTATTAATGACCCTTCGAAATATGAATTTCAATGGGATCTCATTAATCAATTCAACCTTCACTGTCTCGAAGGGGTCTATCAACAAAGTCTCAAAATTACTCAGAAATCACTAATCAAATTGTAGTAAATTGAACTACAAAGGTGTCAATATGTTAATGACCTCTGCATACAAAATACTCATTTCCAATGAATCATTCCAAATCATAAAATAGTTTGAAGCATCTTTTTCAACAACTTCTAAAGTATTCGATGAATTTTCTAGTCAATGGAAGGAGGCCATTTGTCAATAATTACGACAACACTCACAACACCACTGCAATTATTGTCCTTCCACATCACAGAAAGAAAAAGAAGGTGGAGATCGAGATGATAGCTCTTCAGTAGACGCCATCATTGAAGAATAAAGAAAAAGTTAAAAGCAGATTCTTTCTGTCCACCATCAACTTCAATTATATAATTTTACTGTTTATCCTGTGAAGTAGGCAGGTCAATTATCAACCAAACAATAAAAGCAGATTCCTTAGGAATCCATTTTTTCTTTCTTTTTTCTTTCCTTGTTTCTATATAATGTAAGCTCTAGGTATAACTCAGTGTGAAAAAATAAACTCCTAGTTTCCATACTCCTCTCCAGTCTCTAAACTTCTCGCTTTAGCCTAAGAATTGGCATTTAAGAGAAAATGAGACAACAAGGTATGTTTACTTGCGTTTTTATCTTTTCATCATTTATCATCTATTTTTATTTAATAATTATTTATTTTTTAAAAACCATTATTATCTTTTTATATGCTAGTTTAACTTATTTAGATAGAAACATTCTTATAGATTTTCTTAATGATTATTTAATTTATAAATTTAATAATATTCTTATCAGCTTTCTTCTTAACAAAACCTATTATTAATGCCTATTTGTAGATCGATTGTTGTTTGGATCCCCTGAAAAACATTTAGAGGGGAACATGAAGTATGTTGGCGAACGTGTCCAAGAAAGTGTGTGAATTTAGAGAAAGTTGACAGAACCAACCATGCAAAAAGATTTAACAACATCAAGGATTAAAAAATTATGGAAAACACAAAAAAGAAATAAGAAGATTGGTAATGTCTTTGTATATTATGCATCATTTGCATAATTGTTTTCGGGGGTTGAGTTTCGATATTCTTAGGGGACGAGACATGAAAGGGAACTGACTGTGTTTGTAGAGGGAGATATCATTGCAAGTAAGCTTTGTTTGTAACTATTATGTTCTGCATTGGTGTTTGATCCCTGCAAGAGGCCCTGGTTTTGTTTCAACTTTTCCCTTAACGCCCTTCCTAGGCTTCCACGGGTCTTACTGCTCTCGCCTTTTAGGACTCCTACTTCACTCACACACTCTTACTCTTCATTCCCCGTTAATGCTTCTGACTCAAGGCAGCGGAAATGTTTAGAAGCAAGTACAGTTCTTACCAGACTGTCATTGATGTTCTGATACACAGGATTCTCATAGGAGGCAAGCGTAGAGCATACTTATCTCTGCAATCTTTCACTCTCAGGGATAAACAAGAACAACATTAGGCCTTGTTACAATAATTCGTGGACTTGACCCAACAGTATGGGATTATGCTTTCGGCCTCGAAAAGCACAATTGGTACATTTGAAATAGAATTTCTTGGGATGCAATTTAAGGATGGATTCTACCAGAAAAACGCATGGTAGAAATCACAATAATTCGAATGAAACAAATAGTTGAAAATTACGGAACGATCTCATCACATATTTCGTGGAAATAAAAAAATAATAATTAAAATTTTTAATTTTTATAATATGATTAATTTATTGTAATAAAGTATTAATTATTAATAGTATCTTATTATAAAGTTCTTTTTGAAGAAAATCTTATTATAAAGTTACTTACTCATGAAATTGATTTTTTTTAAATTTTAACTCAAATTTAATTATAATTATATTGATTCTACTAAAATTCAATTTCTAATTATTTATTCCATATATTATAGTAATTACTTATTATATATATAACAATAATAAGATATTAAAATACAAGTTTGAGATAGATAAATCTTATGAACTAAATAATCATTTTATTTTATTTTCTTATATATACTTACTAATAATGATAACAATAAATGCATCATTTTTCAAAATGACTTATTAAATAAGTAAAAAAAATTAACCTTTGAAGGTATATTTTAATTTAATTTTTAAATTTAAAATATATATACTAAATGATTACCAATTAACTATAAAATAAACCAAATGAATTATTAAACATAACTTAAATAATATTTAATATTAATAATCAAGTAATATTTATTTAGGTAATTATTAAATATAATTATGATAAAAATAAAACTAATTTTTTATTCAATCTTGATCAATGGAACCCCCTCAAGATTTTTTAGAGGTAAGTCGAGCTTAAGATAAGGAAATCCCTTATCATCATTCATCTTCATAATTTGTATGGAAGTTTTCTCTAAAAATTTGAAAGCTTCTACAGAGAATAGCCCTTCCTTCAAATACCATTGGAGATGCCAAGGCCTTAAACTCATCCATCTCCTGTTTGCTGATGATCTCTTGATGTTTTGTCATGCAGATTTGTTATCTGTTCAAACCTTGCTTGATTCTTTGTGTACCTTCTCTATGTTTTCTGGCATGGATATGAATACTTCCAAGAGTCAATTTTTTTTATCCCCGGATGTGAACTATCTGAATCATCGAATGGAACTTGTCTCTGGCCTCAAGCAAGGCAATCTTCCCATCCGATATTTAAGGGTCCCACTCATAACAGGTCGGTTATCTCGAAGGGATTGCCTTCCCCTTTTAGACAAAATAGATAAGCGGATCAACAATTAGACTCATAAACGTCTTTCTTATGCTGGTAAAATCCAATTGGTAATTTCAATCCTTTCTTCTTTCCAAGTATACTGGTCTACCCATTTCATACTCCCTTCTTCCATCCTTATGGATATAGGGACTAAGCTTAGGAATTTTTTTGTGAGCTAGGAAGGTAGATTCGAAATCTCATGCCAAGGTTAAGTGGAGTGACATTAGTAGACCGAAAAAGGAGGGAGGTTTAGGAGTGAAACATTTGGCTACATGGAATCATACCCTATTAGGGAAACAGATTTGGAATCTGTTTAAAGATAGGGAGGCTCTGTGCGTAAAGTCGGTGCATACCATCATATTGAGAAGGAAAAACTTCTAGAGTGCCCACCCTACCTATAATAGTTCTTAGAGTTGGAGAAAAATTTTATTTGTGAGGGACAAAATGGGGAACCAATTCAAGTTTAGGATTGCCAATGGTATTTCTACTCTTTTATGGCAGGATCCCTAGCACTTCTCTTCACCGAGAGAGATCAATGGCTCGAAGCTTCCAATGACAGCAAGAGTCTCTGAAGTTATCAATAATGATGAGTGGAGATGGCAAGAGGTATCTATAGAGTTCATTAGAACCTTGAAATACCTCGGTACCACCCAAATAGTTCCCAACCTGATTGTCTAGAATGGCTAGCTAGTTCCACAAGACAGCGTACTAATGACTCAGCCTATAAATTCTTGAGACCTCCTTTACAAGAAGTTCCTTGACACAAGCTAGTGTGGTCTAAAAGTAGTAAGCCTCGGTGTTCTTTTATACTGTGGCTTACTTTCCTTCAAAAGTTACAAACCTGGGACAAACTTTCTTACCTTCAAACTCTTAACCACTGTTCCTTATGTATTTCGACTAATAAAACTATTGACCACTTGTTTTTTGAGTGTACATTCTCTAAATCAGTTTGGGATCAATGCCTCTCACATTTTCATTTACACCACCCTAATAAGCCAAACCTTCAATCTATTCTCACTTGGTTTAATATTGCTTCCAATACAAGAACTTCAAACATGAATATTTTCTCAATCCTTCTTTCTACTACTGTTTATCATATTTGGTCTAAAAGGAATATCAGAACTTTAAAAAATGAAGCCAAGGATGTTGGGAGTACCTCAGAGTATTCTCCCAAGTTATGAAACTTCTAAGCTTAAACACTGAGAGGAGGTAATAAACTAAGTGTATATTTCACTAACATTTTTTCAATAGGTTTGATAGCTCAGGAATATCAATTGGCTCAACAACATGTGTGTCTACATTTGCAGAGCAGACAGGAGGTTAGGTGGAGGTCCAACATTCCTTCACACCCCACAGCAACAGGGAGGACAAGATTAGGAAACATCTTGGTTACAATCAGAAAATATGGCATTGGAAGGAATTTGGTCTTATTCGAAACAGATAAGATGAATGCAAGGAAAAAGTACACTAACTTCAACGGTTGGGAAACCATCACCTACGGAGGGATTCTAGGTTTGCACAAGAGACATCATTAGTCAATTCTTCTTGTTTCCTCAAGGCAAGCAGAAGGAAAGGTAGCACTCCAATCTTGGAACTGGAAGATGAGGTGAAGCTATTCCCAAGATTAGATAAAGCTTTTAATTCAACTAACATGAACTTAGCATTCTTATGATTGTGTTGCAGTAGATTGCATTGTAGGTTTTCGTTCTGTTTGTGGTCAAAATAAGTCTAGCAAGTTGGGTAACTCTGTGTGAATGTGGTTGGAGAGCTGATATTGTTGTGGATGTGTGGGTGTGATGTAAGGAAGTGATGTAGCTTCCAAAGGTATCTTTCGTTGGTCACCTTATGTAACAAAGGAACTTTTGTTTCAACTAGTCTCTACTGATATGGATAATGGGTAGCTAACAAATGAGTTATCCATTAGTGCCTTAAGAGATCACTGCTTGAGTAGTCTCAAACGATATACATAACTTTTATATTTATATAAATTCTTCTGATTTAACAAAAAAAAATCATTATAAATAAAAATCAATATAAATAAAAATTCAATAAAATAAGTTTATTGAATTAAAAAATAAAAACAAAAATAAAAAGTAAACTAAACATGCCCTAAATAAATAAACAAATATAATTAAAAATGTCTTAAATATGTTAATAAAAGGAACTTATTAGTTACAAGGCAAAAACCCTTTAAAGTTGACATTGATCCACCGTTTTAGGCTACGCCATACGTGTCTATCACGATTAGAAAGAAACCATAACTGTGTTGTTGTTTAATCAGAAATATTAGGCAAGCATATTTTCAGCCATATTAATTTTTATTACAATACAATTTTAATTTTAATTTTTAAAAATGTTTAAAATAAATTATAAATAAACAAAATATACAATATTCATCTTCTAATTACTAAGTCACATATATGTCAAAATCTAAATAACTTATTTTTAAAATATAGATATTTTGTCATTAATTTAATTATTATGTTTGATAATTAATCTAATTAAAATTTTAACTTAAATCTCTGGTATCACTGATTTAACTAAACTCTAATTGTTAAACCCAAATTGAAATTAAAATTTCGATTTTTTTAAAACACAGGTAAGATTTATCACCCCTGAACTGCTTGCTTCGACTTTGAATTTCTCAATAGCTATTCCATCAAACGCAAGACGAGTCTTTTGATAATCTTTCCATCTGAGTGTAACGATGAGGGATGCGAAGACTGTAAGTTCATCTTTTAAGACTTCCAAGTCCCAAATCCAGTGGAGTTATTTACTTCCAGACTCCGTCTCTCAGATATAAGCGAATAAGTTAAAAACTTGATTAAAATAATTAATAAATAAAATAAGTTATTAAAATATTAAGAATTTTAACTTCTTAAATAAGTTATATACTTTCTTAATTAGGATCATAAATGTGAGTTATAAGGATATAAACTTGAGAAACAATATCAAAATTCAAGTTAATTAAAATAGAGGGCAGAGGGCAGCGACTACTGGTACCCACGTAGCCTTCACAAAACTTACTAATTGTCGCTTTCAGAATTCAGACAGCTTCTTTGTCAAAATAATCAATAATGGACGCACACACACACTGCACTACAGAATCTCCACTTTGGACCCACCAAAGTTAAGACCTGGGCCCACAATCCCCCAAATTTCTAGTGTTGGACCCAGAGTAGCACTAGTAGTAAAGTTGGCATTTATGATCATCAATTTTAATTAATTTAAAAAATATTTGAAACTAAATAAATTTGAAGTTTTCAACAAAGTAATAATTTATTCTTAAAATTTGACATAATATATTTAATATAAAAAAAAGGGTATACAAGGTCATACCAATTTTTTTTATAGCCTTCCATCTTATTGCTAAAATGGAAAACGAAAGATAAAGAGTATATATAGGATATGCACTAAACATATCAAATAGAGATCTTCTCCAACGAAATGTTAGAATCTGAGTAATCACACAACTGATACCTTCCAAGACTTTTCATCCAACGGCTTTCGGGTTGGGGTGTTCCAACTATATGCCTTCATATCCCCACAACTAGTTGGCAGGAGTGATGGTGGGCATAACAATTGTGGATTCTCTATGCTTTGCACTTTTGTTACATTGGATCACTCACACATGATAATGGGATAAGCTTTGGCTAACAATAATACCCGACTTCCATGAAGATGATTCTTCTCTTTGCTCCTTTTCACTTTAATGTTCAATACCAATTACAACCAAAGCACAAGAGAGGAGAGGGCATCCAATCCTTTTTCTTGCATGGGAATGGAATTAATGGTGGTTGTCTTAGTCATAGCCTCTTGGGAAACTCCTACATTCTTTTTGTCATGATCGTAATTGATTTATAATCAGTGCAGCTACTTGGCTTAATACCATGCGATTTGATCATCTTGGAAATGGAATACAGGGAATGTTTGAGTCTAACTTAAACTTTAACCCAAAAAAAGAAAAGTTCCATGAGCCATACTAGCATTGCCAAAAATGTTACTCGTTATTGATATTAATATTTTATAAAAAGAGTTGCAGTTAAAAGGAGAATTAAACTGTGGAAATGGAAAAAATGCTAATTGAAATCTTTCTTTCTGATGGAGTTTTGTCTCTAGATGAATTTGTTGATCATGGAAAGAAACCTTTTTTGTCAAAGAAAAAAAAAGAGAAGGAAAAAGCTCTCATTTCAGGGGCTATTAAAGAATGTCTAATTCCAACAAGTGCAGTAGTGCAGTGGTACACTAAAGTCGACGATAGTGATTATCAAACCAAAGAACTTTGAGGGAAGGGAAGGGAACATCATGAAAGTCAAACACTAGCCATCCTTTTCTAACTAAAAGGAATAAAGGCTTTCTCTATACTTACAAAATTGGGAGAATGATGTAGCCCTATGTAATAACGTGAATTACTCATCTTCCCATCCGCTTAAAACCAATTGAGAATTGACACTACCTTGCTACGAGTTAACGTCATGCACATTGTATAGTTCGACATTTGTAAAGATTAAGTTAGTATGTTAGTTAAGATTAATTTGTAGTTTTGATACAGTAGAATCTTGTTAACCAATTTTCTTTTTCAATGCTTTGTTCATATGAAGACGGCGAAAATTGATGTTACCATCAAAAAGTGATTCTGTATGAAACCTCCGCCGAAATGCGAGTCATGAAGTGCTTCCTTGTCAGAAAGCAGTAACATGTTCATTTCCAGTGGCCTTGTTAAGTTTTAACCACAACTTTAAACCTTAGTCACATGTTGTCCTTCAGGTAGCTAGCGGTTATCCAACAAGAACCTAGTGGTTTTATCGTACTCCCTAAGGACTGGTCTGCGTGTGGTGGGAGGTTATGGGGCCGTGTTGAGAGCCTAACCCTGCTCGGAGATAAAAGTGAGATTTGGTAATTTTGGATATTATAAAAGATCGTTGAAAGAATGAATGAATAAAGTTAAGATGAATAACGGTTGATTTGAAATTATTTTTAAGAGAACCGAATAGAGCACAACACCCATATCTTTGACTACACGATTGGGTGTGAAGCTCGTGTAAAAGATAGTGAACATGTACAAGATAGACGATGGCTTACTCTGTTGGCGCATATCACCTTATGTATATATCTGGTTGAGTCAGTCGTACTAGGCCCAAGCTCAAACTCAGAACGGCTCATAGGCCGATCGGCCCGTTCTCGACATTGACCTAATCCCTACAGGTATTTACTATATAAACTCAGTACCTCACCAGGAAAGAGGTACGACTTCAAAACCCTGATTTTCTCTTAATTCCTAGCCACCAAAACCCTCACAAAAGACTGACTTGAGCGTCGGAGGGGCCTACCAGGGATCAACCCCCGGCGTGCCTTTATTTGTTTTGCAGGCATCCCACAAGCTAGATCTGTCCGAATTATGGATCCAGGCAACAACATCTAGCCCCGTCAGAATCTGACTGAACCACTTATATATATTCCTTCTTCTTCGATCTTCAAGCCTTTTGAAGCCTACTACTTACCAAAGCATAACCTACCCAAGAATTTGGAGCTTACTCAGAATCAGAACAAAATGCTATAATCCAATCAATTTACTTGTATGTCTATAAGCAAATATCAAAAGAAGTATGACGATTGTAACATATATTCTGAATGAATATTTGCATCTCATAATTGTTCCTTTATCTTGACTTTCCGTCAACTTTCTCTTGCAGAAGAAAGTGATAGAAACAAAAAGCGTGGAATTCATGCCATTTTACCCATCATTCTTCTTATTCCATGCAAGTTCTCTTGTGGACTATTGAGCCATGATCTCTTCATTGCGGTTTATACCCATGTTTCTCTTCTTTATTTTTTCATTTTCGTTAAAAAAATGATCCAATATATTCATTTTGATGGTATTTTATTAAAATATTATCTTTTACAATTTATAATAGTGATAATCACTAAAAAATAGTAACAATTTTTTTAATCACTAATCATTTTAGCCTTTTTTTTTATGATTTTGATGCTTGTCTAACTTGAATTCTTCTCTTTGCAGTCACCTATTTTTGTTGTATGCCACTAGCAATCCTTCAACTTGTGTTATACTTCCAAGTACAGGAAGAGAGGGGTCATGGAAGAACCTAAAGAGTGGGACATTGAAGAGAATGAAGAAGAGGAAACCAATTTAGAGTTGCAATCTGTGGTTAACGAATCTACTAATGATATTAATATGCATTGAATTATTCACCTCTCAAAACCTCACTAAATAATGTATAATCGATTACAGGAGTGGAAGTGGAGGTGGAGGTAGAGGTGGAGGTTGCAAAATTTAGATATTTTTATTATTATTTTATTTTTATTATCGTTATTATTGTTTAATATTATTTACATTTCTTTTCCGATCCACAAAAAGGGGTCTCGTTAATGAACTGAGTGGTGATGGGGCTCGATGCACTTTAAGCAGTGGAATAGAAAGATATATAATTGAAGAGATAAAATATCAGTTAGTGCTAAAAAAAAAAGTCTTCCGCGACAAAGAAAAAGAAAATTGGACGCACCAGCACCACACATTAATACTAAAAAAAAGGTTCTCTATAATTGTAAACTATCATCCTCACATATAAATTTTTTAAAATCTTTTAGCTTAAAAGTTGGTGGCATCTTTAGAGCGATTATATTGGTGACTTCTATTAAATTTTTTAAATCAAATAATTAATAATTAACACTTTAAGGGTGCAATCGATAAGATGCTTGAATCAACAATAAGAATTTCATCTCACAATAATAAAGTTGATATTTGGATACGAAAAAAATCATACTGCATAGTCAAAAACTATTAGCGACGATTTTTGAAATCATCGCTAATAATTTTGACTACGCTTTATTTTCTTAGCTAAATACTATTAGCTACATTTTTAAAATCATAGCTAAAAGTTTTTAGCTATGCTTTTTTCTATGTTTCTATAATCGTAGCCAAAAGTTTTGACTACATTTTTTGAAACGTACCGAAAATTTTTATCTATGTTTCCAAAAATGTAGCTAAACATTTTTAACTACGTTTCAACGAAATGTTATACAATTTTGAAATAAATTATTTATTAAAATTTTAATCCATATTATTGTATATAATGTATCAATATATTTGTTATTGTGAATTTATTTTAAAAATCAATTGTACAAAAATAATTGAAAATTTGAAGCATTGTATATAAAAAGTAAAATATCATTAAATTATACCAAAAATAATAATATTGTTCGTATACAAGACTTAAATACAACTTTAACAATTCTAAGACAAAATAATAGATAAATAGAGCAGTTTACAAATTATAAATGCTGAGATTACAAAAAAATATATGACATAACTAGAATGACTAGCTAATATTGTCCATGTCGATAAATCTGTAATAATTCAAAAAGCTTAGCTAAAATATACTAAAAATATTATGATTAAAGCAAACATCATATAACTTCATCATTCACGACTTAATTACTTTGCAGTTGCATCTTCATCAATTATGTAATATGAGAAAAATGTATTAAATTTAAATTATAATAGAAATAGGAATTAAAAGAAAAAAGTATAAGAGATTTAATTAATAGCATTTGCTTTCCTCTTCATTTTCATAATCTACTACAAGAAAACTCAGGTTCTCTGATGGAATTTTTCGTCGGAGAAAGCAACATTTCTGTCGGCAATTATAATTACCGACGGAAAGCGACGAAAGAAGAAACCGTCGGCAACAAGGCTGACGCTATTCCTATATTGTCAACGGAAAACTGACGGAATATTATCCGTTGTTGTAATGTTGCGACGGATGTTGAATAAAAAGTCCGTCGGTGAAATGCAGTTAACACCGACGGAAAATGTCCGTCGGTATAGTTTAAGGACGGAACATCCGTCGGTACGTTCAGAGCGCAAGCAGAAGTAATTTTAAACGTTAACGACGGAAATCTATTCCGTCGGAATGTTTTTTCATTACCGACAGTAATTGGTACGTCGGTATGTGTAGTCCATGTATTTGTACCGAAGAAATAGAGCATTTCCGTCAGCAAAAGTATATATATACCGACGGAATGTGTAATCCGTCGATGTTTTGAATACCTACTTACATATCATTGTCTTCCGCTAAATGCATATTTTCAAGAGTTTCCTTATCTGCGCATACTTACTTAAATTGTATATTTGTAGATATGTGTGTAATAAGAAAATTAGATGAGAAGTTAAAAGTTTGAAGAATGTCAATTGTTATAAAATTGGTAATAAACAAATCAACGTGTACATAAATTATTGTGTTTGTACTTTAAAATAAAGAGTTCGACTATCTAAGGTTCTGGTGATCGCGGGTGGTCCTCTGTAGAACTTCCCTTCGACTGTTCCAATAGTGGTCTTAATTGAGCCATCTGCATAATCTCTTCTCTCATCTTTGCCATCTGCTCTCCCATCCGTAGCTCCATCTGCTCCCTGATCCGTTGCTCCTGCTCCCTCATCCGTTGTTCCTCCCGCTCTGTCTGCCCCTCTTCCAAATGAGCTATCTTGTCCATTAATGTTTGTACTGTGGCCCGAAGCTCGATGACTTCATTGTTGTTCGCTGGCTGAGTAGACGCTGCTATACTGGACATTGGAAGATTGGGAATAACATGTGTTCCTATACGAACCTAGACCAAATATCCTGCCATGACAATCCCTACCACCCACGGCCTCAAAATACGTCTGAGTCACATCTACAGGCTGCTCCTCGTGAGACTGTAGCTCAAGGGTTTGTTGTAATTGGTCCTATAAGGTATGTAAAGTTAACATTAATAAGAAACACGGGAGCATTATTTAGAAATATATAAAATGAATTAACTGGACATACATTCAGCTCTCGACAGCGGTTATTGATGAAGGTTACACCGTCATGCTTCTTCATGTGAGTGTGCAAAAATAACTGAATAGGTGTAGGCTTGGTGCCCAATGACTTTTCCTTCATGAGAAAACTAAAATGTTAGATATTAGCTAGAAATAGTTTAAACTTCGGCAGAGGTTCGTCAAGTTGTATGATATTCGCCCCCTGTTAAACAAAGAAAATAACTCAATACAGCCATAAGTGGCACCAGACATTTATACCATTATCATTAGCCATAATATAACGAAGCAAAATATTGACCAAATACGTGCAAAGTGTAGATACTTGCAAGTCTATCTACATGCTCCTGGTGAGTTATTAAGCCTCCCGTATGTACAAGAAGACTCTATTGACCTGGGCCTCCACGTATGTTGGCTGAGTTACGTCCTAAGATGGACATTACTGCAGGTGATGCCCAATACGCCAGCCAATGACTCCAAGTATCCTCCGAAATAAAGCGAGGTCGTGCATTAGCCTTGTGTATCGTGTTAATGAAGTCGCGATAACGTGTGCGAGCTCGCCTCTCTCATAATTTGTATACGCTCTCGTCCAAAGCAGCGTCCCAAAAAAATGCTTTCTGATTAAAGAATAAAACAAAAATATGTTACTTAATGTAAAACTATATATATATATATATCATTAGACTATATATATATATTAAATAAATGACAAAAATAATTATTGTACCTCGAACTCCTGAAAGTAAAATTGTTTAGTAGCTTCAGCGATATTCTCCCACGTATATCCATTGGGTTCAATCCTTTCCTTAAAAGTGGAAGTCATATGTCTAGAAGCCATTCCAGACGGTATGAACCTAAAACAAGAAGTAATTGTAGTGTACAAATGGACCAAAAAACCTAAGGCTTAATCTACAGGAAACAACAATTAATGTTATAGCCATACTTACTGGTCATTGATAACAGTGATATACTTTCGCCCATCATCTCCTACAGATCCAGGCTGGCGGGCATCTCCTCCATCCCCTAATGTGGTATTGGATGATATATGAGTTGGCGTAGGGGATGGTGTGGCATTAGAAGCAGCAGGTGATGGCTCATCTGGAACGGGAGGATGTGTAGGAGGAGGAGGTTGTTAAGTCAAAATGACTTTACGATTAATAATTTTGATGACAAACAAAAAGCAGACGAATGGAAAGCAGATGCAAGAAAGCAGACGCTAGAAAGCAAACGTAAGAAAGCAGACACTAGAAAGCAGACGCAAGAAAGCAGACGCTAGGAAGCAGATGCAAAAAAGCAATCGCTAGAAAGCAGACGCTAGAAAAGCAGACGTAAGAAAGCAGATAAAGGCATCAGTTTGAGTTAGTTACAGAACTCAACTGAATAACTGTTTCTTTAAAGAATCAAAAAGCAGTTGAAGACAAAGACTATAAGTAAGAGTCGAAGTCAAAGTCTGAAAAAAAGAAAACTATTACAAGAGCTTAGCAATTATTGCGAGAAATTTCTTTACGAAAATTTTAGTGATACAGATAGCCTGAAGAGGCTAAGAGTAAAAGAGTACTGATTATATAGAGACCTGAAGAGGCTCAGAGAAAGAATACTTGTAAAAGCTTTGAGAGATAGTGAAATCTCAGATAGGCATCT
>JANZXV010000211.1:9078526-9091547 GCA_027576455.1 Erythroxylum roigii | reverse complement strand
CTCATTGGTTTTTAGAGGAGGTGGCATAAATAGGATGAAACAACATCTTGCTGGTGTACCTGGTCAAATAAGTTCTTATAAAAAGGTCAGACATGATGTCCGTCAAAAAATGTTGGAGTCATTAAGGCAAGTGCAACAAAAGAAGCGAAATAAGGATTTGAATGAAGCATATGGTGATCAACCTGAATCTTAAAAGGAAATTCAAGAACTACAACAAACATGTTCAACTAAGAGACAAAAACTTGGTAAACGTAAAGAGAAAAGAAAAGCTGTTAATATGGAAAGATATTCATATTGTGCTCCAAGGACAACGCCAGGGTCTCAATCAAGTTTGAGAAGTATGTTATCTAGTAAGAAAGCAATTCACAAGGCACATATTGCAATTGCTAGATGGATTTTTGATGCTTGCATTCCTTTTAATGCAATTCAGTCTCCTTACTTTCAGGAAGCTTTGGATGCAATTGCTGCTATTGGGCCTGGGATTAAAGGTCCATCATGTTATGATTTGAGGGTTAATTTTTTAGGAGATTGTAGGAGAGAATGTCAGCTACTTGTTGATAAAAATCGGGAAAATTAGGCTAAAACAGGTTGTACAATCAAGGCAGATAGGTGGAGTGAACAAAGACAAAGAACTTTGATAAACTTTCTAGTTTATTGTTCAGTAGGTATAATATTATGAATTTTGTTTGTTATTATATAAGTTAAGCTTTTTAACTCTGTTTATTTTTTTACAGGTATAACATTTGTGAAATCTGATGATGCTTCAGATATGGTAAAAAATGTAAGATCATTATTTAATTTATTTTCTAAAGTTATTGAGTGGGTTGAAGCTGATAATGTTGTTCACGTAGTGACAGATAATGCAGCAAATTATGTAGCAGTTGGGAAATTGGTACATGAAGGCTACGAACATATTTTTTGGTCACCTTATGCTGCACATTGTTTGAATCTCCTTCTAAAGGATATTGCTAATATGCCTCTCGTTGTAAAACTTGTTTCAAAGGCTTCAAAGGTAACTTCTTTTGTGTACAATCATATAATCTTCTTATCTTGGTTAAGAAAAAGGGAAGGTTGGAGAGAGATTGTGCGTCCAGGGGTAACTCGGTTTGCCACTACTTTCATTACTTTGAAAAGTATTTATGATCATAAGCATGACTTACAAGCTTTGGTTATTGATAAGCACTTTACTGGTCATAGATTGGCAAAGACTGCAACAGGAAAATCTGTTAGTTCTATTTTGTTAGATAGCAAGTTTTGGAATGATTGCTTGATCATGGTGAAAGCTGTGGCTCCTATCATTCGATTGTTGAGAATTGTAGATGTGGATGAAAAACCTTCTTTGGGTTATGTTTATGAGGGCATGCATAGGATTAAAAATGCACTAAAGCAAATCGTTAAACAGAAGCCACAATTATATAAGCCTTACACCGATATCATCAAGGCTCGATGGGATAAGCATTTAAAGCTTAATCTTCATACTGTAGCGTATTTTTTGAATCCTACTTTCTTTTATACTGAAGGCTATCGTGAGAAGAATAGAATTATATATGCTCTCCTTGATATGATTGATATAAAAAGTTTTTGTGCTGACTTGTTGAAAGGCATTCAAGAGATTCAAGTTTATCGTGATCGCTAAAGTACTTTCAATCGAGAAAGCGCTCTTAAGGTGTTAAAGTTAAACACCTTACGCCCTGGTAAGTATTATATTACTACTAATATAATACTATTTAATTTTTAATTATATTCTTTAATACTTTTAATGTTTATTATCTATGAGTATTTTGTTATTTGATAATTACGAATTTTTTGTAGATGAATGGTGGCGATTGTATGGGGGTAGTGCTCCAACATTGCAAAAGTTGGCTATTCGTATTCTTAACTAAACATCTTCCTCTTCTGGTTGCGAGAGAAATTGGAGTTTTTTTGAACGCATTCATACAAAAAAGAGAAATAAATTGGAGCATCAAAGACTATGTGATCATGTTTATGTCACTTACAACTTGCGTTTGAAGAATTGGTATTGTCGTTTTCCACTTTTAGTTAAACGTTATTAACTTATTATTATTGTTTGCGATTTCCAACATAGTTATATTTGAACTTACCATTAATCTTTTGTTTTAGGTTGCCAAATAAGAAGATGAAATATGATCCTATTGATTATGAATCTATAAACAATCTTGATTTTTGGATCATTGAAAGCGATCGATCCCTAGAGCTTGGTGAGGAAGATCTTGAAAATGCTATTTATCAGGAAAATTCAATTCCAATAATTAATGAAGCACCACATCAACATAAAGGTTATTATTAAGTTACTTTGTAATATAATATTAAAGACTAGATATATTATTTCCAAGTGTAATTTTGTCTAATATTGTTTATTACGAAATTAGGTGATGAAGAAATTGCCGAACAACCAAATTTGAAATCTGTTGAAGATGTTCATATTGGCAATGATGAAGGAGCATTTGATTTTGATGATTTCAACTTGAATGAATATTATGATTAGTGATCTTTTTTATATCTTTTTGATGAAATATGATTAATGAGCTTTGTTATCTTATTTTGTGTTGTGTTGGTGAACTTAAAAAAAAACTTGTATGTTTTGAAGTTTGAAGGTTTAAGTTAAGTTTACAATTAGATAAATAATTAAATAGTATGTTTAAAAATTATCTTTTATATATAATATATAAAATAAAAATTTATATATTTATTAGTTACCGGTTTGATCACAATTTAATTCCAATTAAATTATTGACTTTTGAATCAGTTGCTTCTATGATTCAATCATCAATCCGATTTTTAAAACATTGGTAAATAGTTTTATCATTTTCTTTTGTCACTCGGATACATTCACGAAGATAAGATATATGATGTCATACATGACGTGAGGGTGACATAATAAAATTGACCTTGAAATGTTTAAATTTAATGCAAAACAAAAAGTTGAAACTTGAGAAGGGTCAAGGAAAGAATAGTCACATGGTGGGCCTCACTGGGTTGAAATTAGGGAATCGAAAAAAAAAATAAAAACTTATAGAGGTCGGTGGCTGTCTGGTTTTGTGGGTTACGGAAAGCCGAAAGCGTCGACTGGGCCACAGTAGCAGTAGAGTCCAGAAACTTTTTCAGTGGTCGTTTCATTTTGGAAGAAATCATAATAAAAAGTCAGTGTTTGCTCATCTCACTTTTGTTTTCATCTTCCTAATTCGGGTATTAGATTTTCTGTATTAGTTAATCAGTTCTAGTAATATTTTTGTCTCAAACGACCTCATTTTAAATCTATTTACACATAAAACAACATTAGTTTTGAGACAGAAATAAAATTAAAGTAAGTTAAATGGTATAGAAGATTTGAACCATTTCATGAAATATACAACAATCTTATGTTAGTCGTTAACACCTCAAAATGATAGATTATGTCACGTGTCAGACGCACACATGAGGGGGTGTGTTAAAATATAAAGAGTGAAAGTTGTCCCATATTGGAGAAAGAGAGGAAAGTAAACTAACATATAAGTCTAGTGGGCTACTCCACCTATCACCAATTGATTTTAGGATGGAACTTCACTTGGGCTTATATGTGGTCTAGCTTTCCTTCTCGTGTGGACCCGTATGCCCATTGTAAATTTTAACACTCTCTCCCTCCCACTTTCTTCAATTTTTCCCTTTCCTTTGTCAAATTTCAATCAGTTTATGTTGAAATAGTTTAAAACATTCAAATAAATAGTTAAGAATTCTATAATATTTAAACTTTTTATATAAATTTTTCAAAAATTGTAGAAAGACATTTGAACTTTTGATATAAGTGATTTAATTTTTCTAAATAATGAATATATTGAAAATTTTCTCTTTTTTTTTAAAACCTTTTCTTAACTAATTAAGTACTAACACGAGAGATTTTGAATCAAGTAGGTTCCTATAGCATTTGAATTTCCAGGAGATAAAAAGACTTAATTAAATTGGGTATGAATGGCTTCCCTAAATCATGTCGTTGAGGACTTTTATCCCCGTGAGAGCAAACTAATTATTCCTCAACGAATATCAAGTAGTTTGATTGTAATGAGATTTATTTATAGTTAATAAAATATAACGTAATGATCCTTCTTCAGACTAATAATGGATCATTAGAAGTAAGAAGCTTGTCAACCCTCTAATACCAAAAATGAAAAAAAAGCAACAAAGCAATAGATAAAAAGGTTTCACGAAAATGATGATGGGAAAAATGGAATTTATAAAGAGACAACACATGAAAATATTATTCCAAAAAATGATGTCCCTAAAGAAGTAGAATTGACTCGATCACTCATCCATTATTTCCCAGATGCTAGCTAGCTCTTACTAGTTGTCAACTTTGACTATGGTAAGCTATGTTCTCTCCGCGAAATTAATTTAAGTTGACACAAAGAATGCAATTTTCCACGTTAAATTGACCTTATTTTCTTATATCAGTTGCCACGAAAAACATAACAGGAAAGGGCCGGGTACTTCGCAAAATTGGAGGCGGAGCCACTTTTGTTTGATGTTAGTGGAAAACTGCTCAATAGATAAACAAGTTTGGTTGGGATATGCTTTAATTTCTCAAAACATAGTATTTGAAATTTTGAAGTATATATATATCGTTTATGATTCTAATCATTTAATTTTCAGCTAAGAAAGAAGTTGTTTGTATTGTGGCAAAAGGACTATAGCTAGGTTCTGTCTCTTTTGACATCTGTATTCTGCTTTTGGTTCACTTTTGACACATGTACGACCCTAACATGATTACTCTTAATTTATGTATAAGTTATATATTACGCATGAAATGGTGGAAGAAAACAGCAGCAAGTGGCTAATATTTTTAATGGTTTGGTGTGTAAGAAGACAAAAGATTAAGGTGTAGTGTGGAAAAACCATGTTGGGTGGAGGTACTGGCTAGGATCAGTGATCAAGTTGGATGATCTAGCGAGAAAAGGATACCTTATTATTTATATCTTTTGAGAATGACAGTAGGATTTGATTATCGTCTACTGAGATATGGTAGCTTTCACGTCTATAATGAGCTCATTCCTTTATAACATTTTTTAATAATTCTGCTTTGCTTTGGCAATGCCAATGAAAATGAAAACCGCATATTACTACTAAATCAATCCATTAAATGGGGGGTAGATCCATCATTAGGAGGCTGAGAATCAGAATTCAAGCTTTGGTGTGGTCATTTATTTGGGATTCAGGAAATTTACTTATTCACCAATTACTTTTTGAACTCTTTAGTTCGGGTAGCCTTATTATATGCAAACCTTCATAGTTGAGAAATTTGTCTTCCTTATCTAGGTCCTATTTTATTGTTAGATAACTCTGCTTGTAATCCATCTGATAGAGAAAGGCTTGTAGAATTTAGGTGTATGGAGTAAGCCTGCTGGCTTGGGTTTAGTTTTTAGCCTTCCTTTTTATGGGTTTTCTCGTTTAAAAAAAATTCTACTCACATCAAACTAAATAGACCTTTGTGCTTAATTTACACCATACAAAACATTTTAGAAAAACAATAAAACTTAAAAATAGAGCTGTAGTGCAACTAACCCTTAAATAAAATTTATTTTTATCAGCAAAAGTAATTTAATTCTTATTAAATGACATATAAGATTATATTGTATATTAATTTTAGTACACAGCAGATGTAAATTAAAAAGATGCGAATGTTGCCCATGATTTGAATTTGGTAAATCTCAATTATATTACATAAATATATAAAATTTTAAACCATGGTACAAATTTTAATCTTGTTGATAAGATACATGATTCAAAAAACATACATGCACATAAATCAAACATCTTGGGTTATGTTTAGGGTTCCAGAGTGATGTTGGCTTTGAACAAGGGTACAACTTATGGCATGGGTTATCTTGGGATCATAAAGAATAATATTTTGTGTAGTAATTCAGGGAATAATGAGGCATGTGATGAGGAATCCGATGATTAAGCATGATACAAATTGGAACAGAAGAGCACACCCTTTGATGAGTGATTTATATTCGCCTTCAAGGGAAAAAGACATAGTACAAAGTTTCAAAACTGTCGATTTCATACAAATTATAAACTACTTAATTTACTGATTTGGGCTCGGCTGAATTAATATAGCTGGTAGGTAATTAATTAAGATTTTTAAAAATGGGCCACTAGCTAGTCATGCATGTTTGAACACTTGTCTCGGTACCATTGAATCTAGGATTTTGTCTTCATAAAAGACAAACATTAATGAACCAAAAATCCCCGACGTGCTCGTTAAGGTTTGCGACTGCCATTCCTTGTATTCGCCCGTGAAGTTGAAGGAACAAAACATTGACTAAAATTGTCTCCTAAGTGTAGAGTTACAACAAGTAGGTAGTCATTTCAATTCAAAGAAATATATTTTATGTGAAATAAAATTTTGCAAAAGCAAACTCTGTCATCAAGGATTCATTGATTCTTACATCAAGGGTTTTTAGCTTATTTCCAATTGAACAGCTATATGAGCAAGTAAAAAAGAAAAGGATGGAATTTACTTGCAAAAGAAACGTATGCATTAGTTAAAAAAGGAAAATGCAGACTGAAAAATATATGTATTGGGTAGAAGAAGAAGAAGACATAGCACCTCCGACAAAGATTTGGCAGTACGGACCAGACGTCCAATGTCCTCCTTCCTTCCCCCCCCTCAGTATTAATTATAATATAAGTTCTTGAAAGACAATGGCTTATGTTTCCACTCTCTCTAATACTCATATGACTGCCTCGATATTCAAGGGATTGTTTGTCTGTTTGCTTGCTTCGGACATTGAGATGCGGTTTCAAGGGAATGTGACGTATCCCATTCCCGGGGAATAAAAGCATTAATTGCTTCAAGAAGAATATCTCACTTATTTAATTTATGTGTTTCTTTAATGAGATTTCAAGCATTTGAGATGCCATATCCTGGATTAGTTGATTGACACAAACAAGGGTTAGGTTGGGTTGGAATCTTTGAGAAAAAACAATTAAGAAATTAAGAAAAAGAAAAGAACAAAAGTGGGAGTGAAAGGGTAAGAAGTACACAACAAAATTGGTCTAGGAAATGGTAATCATTCCTTTGGAGACCCTGGCTATATAGGGATCTCCAAACCCAAGACATTGACCTCTTGAAAAGTGTGGTATACGTCGGCCCCCACCCTCCCTCACAAACTCACGGGTCCTCCATCCTCTAATTCTTACATATTTATCAATAATATGACAACATCACATGTAACACCAATTTTCATTTTTTCGCATCATCTTGACGTATCCCTCATACCCAATATTTTAATTTTGTTGACCGGTGATTTGTTATATATCTGTAGTACAAAATCATGTTGTTTATCTTAATCTCATCCGTAGACAGCTGCCAGAAGTTCAGAAAGCGGGAAAGTTTTCGTTGCTCGATGGGAGTGCTTTTTGTTTTTGTTGTGTTAATTCAAAGTTTGATAGACTTGATCTTGGGTATTAAGACTTTACTTGGTTTAATTTTTTAAAATTAAATTCTCTCTTATAGTCTAGCACGATCTAATCTTGATTTACGAAAAGGGGTATTTCCAAATCGAATATGCACATTTATGGCAAGTTTTCTTTAAGTCCAATTAGGCTCTATAAAATAACTATAAGAAAACAAATTAAGTTATAATGCTTTCATTCATAGAACCTCATAGAAATTCGTTCTTATGATTGACTTTTATTAGTTTGAAATTCATAATAATCTACTAAATTAAATTTAGATAATACAACTATACAAAATCATTTATTAATCTTTAATTAATTAATTAACCTATGATTATTAGACAATTTTGGACAAATATAGATTGTTCATTCTAGTCTAGTTAATCTATTTGAAAAGTAAATCTTATGCACTATGAAATCTGCAGATTAACATTTTTTTGTCAATTTTAATTTTAATTTTCATTTTCCTTTCCACTAACATTATATACTAGCATACCCTAAAAATTAAACACGTTGCACATAACATCCCAGAATGGTACACTAAAAGGTCATTATATCAAAGCCAATTTGATTGCTTATATTTATTTTTTATTTTAAAATTAATTTATTAATCAATGGGAATTGCTACTACCTTTTCTGTCCCACTTTGAGATAAAGCAAAAGCAGAGAAAAAAGCAAGAAAGAAAAAAGGAACAGAAAAAAGAAGGATGGACTGAGAGAGAAGGAAACAAGACAAAATGTTCTCAAACCTTCATGATTTAAATTCTTACACCACAAGGACTTTGTTTCTCTCATTTGCTCAATCCCACATAAGACGACTTGCTCAAACTTTCCCCCGAGACTTGTCTAAGAGCTTAAAAAGCCGATAAGCTTAAAGAACAAAAAGGGGAAGATAGCATTAGACCAGAGTGAAAAAGTGAAGAATAAGGAAGCTGGGAAAGTTCATCAAGGTTTTGTTGACAAAGCAATGAATAGAGGTATTCTGCAGAGCTCGCCGGTGCAGCAAATGATGACCGGAAACCCTAACTGGTGGAGCATCAATAACATGAGACCACCACCATCCCTCCAGCACCAACAAACCTCTCCTTTCTTGCCTCCTTCTGTTCTCTTCCCTCAATTCATTCCTTACTCTTCGTCTTCGCCTTCTTCACTTTCAGTCCCTGCTTGGCATGAAAACCAGGATCAACTTCCGGAGTCATGGAGCCAACTACTCTTGTACTCTCTTTCTCTCTCATGTCTCCTTAATCATTGCTGCTCTTTCTTTCTCTCTCTTTTCTTTTCTTTTTCTAAAAAATACCTAAATATGATATTGATTATTGTAGGGGTGGATTTGTGGGCGATGAAGATAAGGGCAGTATAGATCACTTTCAAGGAAGGAAGGTGGAGAATTGGGAGGATCAAATATTACACAATGCTTCAAGTGCTGCATCAGTAGTTGATGTAAATTCTGTAAGCAGCTATGTTTATGGACATGCAAACGAAGACTTCCAGGCTGCACCTAAACCTACTTGGTCACAACTGATGCCTCTTTCATCACCCAAGTCCTGTGTTACAACTTTCAGTAGTAACATGTTGGATTTCTCTAACAAGGGAGATGGGAGACATCCACCGCCAGATCGATCTCCTGAGGTATGACACTGAGAGATGGATAAATTTTGAAGCCACAAATCTCCATAGTATGACGTTCTGCAAACTTGTCGACTTATAGCAATTTCATTTGTTCCTTATTTTCAGATCTATTAATCAAACTACATAACCAAATTAATTCCATCATTTCAAGAATACTTTTAGTTATTCATCAAGTATATAAACTTGTATAGTATTAAACCATTGGCTAACCCTGAATGGTTGAGCAAATTAAGCTGATATAATTATTTATATTGATGCTTTATCAGAACTCTTTTTGGTACTATTTTTGTAGTGTAACAGCAGTGCTACTGGTGGGGCACTTAAAAAAGCTAGGGTTCAGCCCTCTTCTTCAAACCAATCTACATTTAAGGTAATCTACTCTCGTTCAATACAAATCCTTTCATATCACTCCACACACACATGCGCAACAGAAGCAAACAAATACAAACATCTGTGGGCTTGTGAACTATTGTCTTTCTTGAATGACCATTTCTTGAGGCATTATGATTCTTTTTCCGTCTCTTTATGTCCACAAAAAGGTAGAGATTACTTTCCAATCAAACTACTATGAAATTCTTCAATTTTCATCTTTGATTTTAGCAGGTGAGAAAGGAAAAATTAGGTGATAGAATCACTGCCCTTCACCAACTAGTCTCTCCATTTGGGAAGGTAAATAAGCTCCAAACAAACAGTCGGTAATTAATCTAGATCTTGATAATGACACTAGGTAGTTTAAAAGCTGAAGTTTTTAACTGTATGAGGCCCATACCTTTGGTCATGCAGATATCTCATCAAAACAAAAAAAAAGGAAAGAAAGAAGAAATTCCCCCGCGAATAAAGCTCTAACATTATTCTCCAATTTCTTATTATTTAAATTATCCTGTGGAACCAGGATTTTTTATTTCTATTTTTATTTTTCATCTACGATATAAAGAAGACGCAGGAATGACTTTGGAAGTTTGTGGTGTGATGTTTCTTCTTTATGCAGACTGACACAGCATCTGTCTTGTTAGAAGCTATAGGATACATCAGATTCCTTCAAAGCCAAATTGAGGTGACGTTTCTTAGCATCTTTCATTTTTGCAAACAACCATGTTTTTCTTCTTCTTTATTTTTGTTTATTTCGCAATGTTCCTTTAACATTCTTTTAGTGATTGCAAGTCCTCACAATTCCCACCTTCTGTTATTCCTTACGTGGAAGAACACAGGCTCTCAGCTTACCCTACTTGGGCAGTGGATCCTCAAACACGAGACATCAACAATCTGTAAGGAACTACATATATTCTATCCCAGAATTTCCCAGTTCCCAAACTATGTATTCAATTTTTCTGCCCTCTCTCTCTCTCTCTCTTTCAGAGGCACAAACACACGTTGATCAGATGTGGACATATAAGTGTATTGGGCATTAATTGATTAATGATTGTTATTTTTTGGTAGGTTCAAGGAGAAAGGAATTGTATATTCCCAGAGGACCCTGGTCAGGTATGCTTTTCTTGGATCCATTGACTCTTTAAAGTTGTACGCCTGGGGAGAAAATAAAGTTCGATTTTTGAAAAGAAAAAGAAAAAGCTCTAGCTTGTTAAAAGAAGAAGGTTTTCAGCTTTATCAACGATTAAAAGCTGTCTTAGAACATTGGAGTTCAAATTAATGAAGTTTGCGAATTGTTAATTGGTTTTACTGTCTTATTTTTAATTTACCAGCTTTTGAACGATAACCGCTTGAAGAGGAAGGCAACTTCTGAACCGGTACACTTCTTCTACCATAAATATCTTCTGCTTAGAGTTCATATTTCTCTCTTCTCATTTCCTGTAGATTCCAAACCTAACACTTCATTAATCCCATTTAAAATATCAATATTTTAGGGCTGTCAAGAAGAACCCCGGCAGGACTTGCGAAGTAGAGGGTTGTGTCTGGTTCCTGTATCTTGCACACTTCACGTTGGCAGTGACAATGGAGCAGACTACTGGGCTCCTGCTCTGGGAGGAGCGTATCGTTAGAAGTGAGATACCAAGCAGACCAATGCACACATGCAATAGCCTCTGATATAACGATATAACATCATGAGCAGTCACTCTGCTAACATATATATATATATATGAAAGGCTGATTGCTCATGATGCTATACAAATGTCGCCTTGGCTATATGTGTGCGTTAATTAATGTGCAAGGTCTTTGATTTACAACTTCTTAAAATTATCATTGTTATGTTATGGCTTTAATTAGGTGCCAGTAATGAAGATGGCCAATTATTTGCTTTCCATGTACATGCAGTTGTATCATGATTAGTCATTTTAATGCTGCATATATAAGAAGCAGCATTCCTGGACCATAATCATCTCTAAAACACTCACTATTGCTTTGCATTTTCTCTTTTTATTTTCTTTCTAACGCCATGAGAAGGGAACAGATCTTCTGTTCCACTTCCCTGTGCCAACCTTGTTTCATTCACTTTCATCTACACATATGTAATAATTTATTACAACTTGGTATTAAGTATGAACTTTGAAATTGATTGCAAAGAAAAAATCTAAAGTTTGAGTTTATTATTTAGTCTATGGTTTTAAGCAAAGGAAATACCCTCTAGTCGAATCCAATGACTAGAAAAAGGCTTCAGTGTGTGCCAGAAGATGCAACTTTTCCTTTTTGCTGTCCTCTTCGGACCCCTTCAATGTCCCTCTAAGAATCTCTGGGGTTGCTTTTTCTTATAATCCTTAGCTTGGTTCCTTAAAGGAGTGACATGGTGATCGATCCGGTTGAAAATAAATTCAAACGTCTTTTGTTTAAATAGCACCTTGGTTAATGTAGGGGCCATCTTTTTCTCTTTCCTGAAAGGAGAAAATTATAGGCAACCGTTGGTTAATGGAGGGCCATCTTTCTATGATTCTCTTTCCTTTGTTTTTCTCCTTATGAAAATTTTCTCGATTATTTAATGATAGCTATAATTGCTTATCGGTTTTTTTTTTTGGGTTACAATGAAGAGAAATTAAAACTATCGGATAAAAGAAATACCGCAGGCATCAGCCCATATAATCAAGGAGAGGGCGTTAGGAATATCCTCTCAAACTTGAAAATTAGAAGCAATGTCATGACCCAATTTAGCCAAACAATCTGCTACAAAATTACCTTCACGAAGCACATGCCTAATAGAGTAACTCCAATTCCTAGCAAGTAAAGCTTGAATATCCATAACTAAAATAGACAGGGGATGGAAAAAGATGACACCACAAGTCAATATCCGCACTGCCTCCATGCTATCAGATTTGACAATGACTTGCTGAAAACTGTGATCCCACGCAAAAATCAAGCCATTTCGAATGGACCATAACTCTCTTACTAAGATAGTTGAAACACCAATTCTAAACGAGTATCCTCCTAGCCAACGACCAAAGGAAACACGCAGCAATCCTCCACTACTAGTCAGCCCAGGATTAACAATAGAACTGCCATCACAATTCAACTTCACCCACTACAAGAAAAGTAAGAATTAGCAGCGGAAAATTACCGACGGAAAGGAAAAAGTAGCAAATTAGCGACGGAATTATGATTTCCGTCGTTAAGTTCTAAGTGAACAAATTCATTTAGCGACGGAAAATAAAGCGTAGCAAATTAGCGACGGAAAATCTATTTCCGTAGCTAAAATTGACATGATAAAATTTATTTAGCGATGATTCTAAGTTTCCGTCGCTAAAAATGAAGGGAATTCGTCCCGCCAATATTAGCGACGGAATTTAGGGACGGTAACGTATCCATCGATCAATTCATTTAGCGACGGAAAATAAAGCGTAGCAAATTAGCGACGGAAAATCTATTTCCGTTGCTAAAATTGACGTGAAAAAATTTTGGTTTAGCGACGGTTCTAATTTTCCGTCGCTAAAAATGGAGGGAATTCGCCCCGCCAATATTAGCGACAGAATTTAGGGACGGTAAGTAAAGCGTA
>JANZXV010000211.1:9039565-9062738 GCA_027576455.1 Erythroxylum roigii | reverse complement strand
TTATGACATATTGTTCATATTAATTACTATATTATGACATGTTTGGGATTTTAAATTATATAATTCATTGTCTACATGTATTAAATTCTTGTTATACATTATTAATCATTCGCAAATCCATGATGTACTCAACAAATTGATAAATTACTAAATAAAAAATTCAATTTATAATATTAAATAGTTATTAAATAAATCAGATTTAATATTTTCCCCAATTATTAATTATTCAATCACAATAATAATTCCATTAAATTTCAATTTTAAAATCATATTCAGATTCAAATAAAATTTCAAATTTATTTTTAATAATTCTTACTATTATGAATAATTTCGGATGTGTCATTTAAATTTAATTATATAAATTTAAAATTTTTTAAAATAAAATTTTTAATATATTTAAAATAAATTTAAACTATTTATCATCTGCGACATTTAATCCCAAACGTCGCAGTTTTCCATTATTCAACGACGTTTAATAAACGTCGCAGAAACTATATTATTTCCACGTCATTTAATTCCCTCGTCGCCCATTCCCCTACGCTTTCACGACGTTTTCTAAAACGTCGAAAAATAGCCTAAATGTCGAGAAAAACGTTTCCTTACTCCCCCTTCAACGACGTTTGTGGCGACGTTTTCATGAACATCAAGATTAACAATCAATGATGTTTTTCTAACATTTGCGACGTTTTTTCAACGTCGCAAAATGGGTATTTTCTTGTAGTGGGAATGATATAATATCCATACAGGCAGGGTCCTCCATTACTTGCTTGATTATATATGACTCATATTATACCTTACTAGTATAGGATCTAGTTGGGAGAAGGTCTAAAATGAAGAATAACAATCAAAAAATCACTAGATACATCAACAGAATAAATTTTACTAACCTTATATATAGTGGAAACTATTTCACTTAAAACAACATGTAAAGTGGAATTACTTTTTTTCTTTTAAATCTTTATAGGTCCTTTACTTACTTTTCTTATATGAAAATTTTCCTAATAGCTTTGCTTATTTAGTAATCCTCTCTACTCTAGCGATAAACCCATTAGAAATCCTTATAAAGGAGGAAGTGGTGAGAAGGGTAGCCCTTTTAGATTTAATAACTATATCCTAAAGGTCCTAAAATCATGGAAGCTATCACAAGATGATGAAGCACTATGAAAGGCTTCGTAAGGTACAAATATGTGAAAAAAGAACAAAGTTGTTAAAGGGGAATTGAATGAGTTGAATAAGAAGAAGTTCACCAATCAAAGCTAGTTTCTCAAATCTATCTAAGACCGATTAAGGAATAATCCAATTAATAAGGCACTCAAATAACTTGAGCGAGAAGCACTCATTGTATATATAGAAACACTAAAGTTCCATTATTCTTTTAAAAAGTAGAAGTAAGGCCTAATTGGTTAAAAAATGGAGATACAAATTATTATCCTTGTAAAACTAAGATGGACCATAATCAAAAATCAACAACATCTTAAACTTCAAATTTTCAATTTCTTTAAGAAGAGGCTAGATATTACTAACAAGGTTAGTCTTTTGAATAAAGTTACAAGAAGATTAATAACGTAATCTTCTTTGAGGGAATGAGCTAATATTTTAATTTCAAATTTTCTAATGTTAAGATTAGAGGAGTTTTTTTTAGCTTAGGACCATATAAAGCCCTCGTCACAAATGGTTTCAATGTTAACTTTTCCCCAAAGTAGTTGGGACATTACAGTTGAAGCACTTATAAGCATTATCCATAAAATCTTTAAGAGTGGGAAATTAATGAAAGAGCTTAATAAAACCTACATTTTCTTAAGCACAAAGGTCCTTAACCCTACTTTATTATCTGATTCCAAACATATTTCTTGTTGTAACATAATATACAAAACTATTTCTAAGATGTTGGCCTTTAGGTTAAAGGTGATCCTTAAAGACATTATGAGCTTTTTATTCAAGGACGTGTTAGTGACAATTTACTAAATGCTTAAGAGTCATTCAAAATCTACTATAAAAGCAAAGAGGTAAGAAGATATGCGTTGAAGATAGATTTTAAAAAAAAAATTGATTCCCTAGATCAAAACTTCTTGTTCAACATCATGGAAGCTTGGGGTCCCTCTAACAAACTCACTAATTATGTGGACAAAGTGTCATTTATCCTAAATTCTTAATTATGGTCAATGGATAGCTGTTCAAAGTTACAAAGGGAATTAGGCAAGGAAACCCCTTGTCTCCTTATCTTTTCACTCTAAGCATAGAGGAAATTAACAAATTAATAACTATAAATATTTCCACTGAATTAAGGCTTAAGTTTCACTATAAATGTAATAATATTAGTATTTACAAAATCTATTTTTTAGATGACTTACTCCTACTTTATGGTGCTATAAAAGAATTAGTATGGTTCTTTGTTAAGTCCTTAAATCAATTCAAAGATATATCAAGTTTAAGTTATAATCCTTCCAATAGTATTTCTTTCATCTCATCTGGTTACAATGTAATAGGGGATCCCTTAAGGATTACAAATTGGGTTCAATCGTAAGCAACTTTTGTTTAAATATTTAGGCATCCTAATAGCTATAAAGAGGCTATCCTTCTCTAATTACCAACCACTAGTTAACTATACACAAGAGATTTAGAAATTGATTCAATAGGTTTGTGTCTTAAGAGGCATATAAATATTCAACTCGATCCTATGTAATTTCTTTATTAGTAGAGCATAGATCAAGCACTTATAGAAGAAAAAACGATGTCTATTGGGAGGCAGCTAAGGAAGTTATTATAGTTGGCTCTAAAGGATAAAACAAAAAATGAAAAGATTAAGTGGACTAATCTATGTTTACCAAAATAGCAAATTTAGGATCAATTGAATTTGAACCATGAACAAAATCCTTCTAATTAACAATCTACAATGATAAAGAATTAAATTGGGTAAAATAGTTGCATACACACTTCTTAAGAGGTGATAATATATAGAAAGTTAGGATAAAAACTAATAACTTTTAGGCCCTTAAACAAATCTAAAAGATGAGGGATTTAGTGAACAATTCTTTTACATAATACATAGAAAATTCTAAGAGAACCTCTGTCTAGTTCAATAACAAGAACTTATCAAGACCTCTGTATGAGATGTAAGAATTTGAATGACCTAAGGTAAGTACACCTGTGAACTCTATAGTTAATTTTTTCTTAATTAAAGAATGTCATTTATCAATCCCATAAGGGTCAACTTACAATGGAAACATTTTTTTCAAGCCTATCTAAGTTAAAAACAAAGCATCTCTAATCCATTTCATATAACAACTCGATTTCATAAGTAAGATTTGAGAAAATTTATAGATTATGTAATAATTCAATTTTTTTTGGTAAATCAGAAAAAATGAAATTAATAAGAAAAAATATATACAAGAAGGTTCACAGCCAAAGCCTCAGAAGGCTCGACCGACGAAGCCTCAGGCAAACCAAAATAAACTAAGGGACTCCACTTCATAGGAAGAAGTAAGCCGAACCCCACGCAACAGCAACTAAGAAACCCACGAAACAGAACCAAGAAAGTCCAAGCATTACAAGAGCCAAGGAGAAACCCTAGCTAACACAATCTAACCAGAAGCTAGCAGACCTAGGAGATTCTAACATAAAGAGAATACATATCCATTTCCCCGAATAGGCAGGAATAGTACTGCCACAAATGATGATAGGAGGTGCACCCCCAAGGGTAGGCAAGGCAAGCATGAATAGACCAAAGAAATCTCGAAAACAGTGCAATTGACCTGAAAAGAAAGAGAGAAATATAATATAATATAATTACCTCCTCTCGGTGTATAGGCTAAGAAGTTCCCTAATGTGGGAGATTACTCCTGAGATCACACGCTCCTCAGCCAAGGCCTCATTCTTGAAGGTTCTGGCAACACATTCAGTCCAAAGGTGGTAGACAGTTGTGGAGAGCAGGAGAGGGAAGAGAGTGGAGGTAGAAGCTCCGGAACTGGGAACAGATAAGAACCAGGAAAGAATACCTGAAAGGGAAGGGGAAATAAAGGTGGGCGAGCTAAAATGGGATAGGCAGAGGTCCCAAACAGCTTTGGAAAAGGGGCATTCAAAAAATAAATGGTCAATGGATTCATTAGCTGAGAGATACAAGGAACAATGGTTAGGAGTGAAGAGGAAGGTAAGCCTATCCCGGGTAGGGAGCTTCTGCAGGAAAGCAAGCCATAAGGTAAAGGAACAACGTGGTTGACTGTATTTGGACCAGACCAGTTTGTGCCAAGGAACAACCGGGAGAGGAGTACGTAGGAATTGATAGGCTGACACATTGGTAGGGCTAGCTAACCATTCGAGACAGTCAGGTAATGAACTATTAGGGTAATAAGAAGGGGGAACCAGACGGCGAAGAAAATCCATGGAAACCGCACTCCAGCTCCAAGTACCATTACTGATTACTTCTAAAACACGCGCTGTGAGTGGGAGCTCCGATCCATTAATTTCCCTCGGAGTGGACAAGGACTGCAGAATACCACTAGGGTGCCAAGGATCCTGCCAGAAAAAGGTAGACATACCATCTCCAATCCTAAATCTAAATTGAGAACACAACTTATCCCGGACTGTTAAAATCTTTCTCCAACTCCAAGAACTAGTATAGGAAGGCTTTGCACTCCAAAAATTATGCCTACGCAAAATTATAGTATGAACCAGAGAGATAATAATCTTACAAGTCATATGAGCAATTAACTTTTTAGTGTAATAATGTATTAAAAGCATGCATAAATACCAATTTGAAGTTAGAAAGATGCATGAAGTCAAGAATTAATTGGTGATATATGACACAAGAATAACAAATACATAATCATTTCCAGATTGCCTGATAGCCACTACAACAAAACTAAGATTTAGCCATGATTTTTTTGGTGATGATTTGAAAATTGTTGCTAAAAGTAAGCTTTTGGCAATGATTTTCAATAGTGTCGCTAAAAGTAAGCTTTTGGCAACGATTTTCAATAACGTTGCTAAAAGTAGGCTTTTGGTGACTATTTTCAATAATGTCACCAAAAGCTTATCTTTTCGTGACGTTTCCATGAATCGTCACTACATGCAAGTGTTTGGTAACAATTAATAGGATTCCTGACAAAATGCTCCACATTTTGCGATAGTTTAGCATTTTCGTCACCAAAAGTGAGACCTTTGGCGACGAATTTCTGAATCGTCCCAAAAAGTTCAAATTTTGACAATGAATTTTTAAAATCATTGCGAAAAGTTAAAATAATTACAATTTTAACCTAATGCATTCAAACTCTATAAATTTATTTAGATATATAGATTTATACATAAATGATTCTTTAAAGATGCCTATTGTACATAATACACCTCCGTTTATGCAAAATTTTCAAGAAAATAAAATGGAGCGTCTAAAAATTGTAAAATGTTTTCAAAGTTTTAAATATATTATTGAAAAACACATGGTAGGTAATTTAAAATTTTAAAAGTAAATATTTGTGCACATAAAAAGATAAATATACCTAAAGTTTTAATGTTAATAAGATTAAAATATCATATAATTAAGTTAACTACTATTCTTAATCATTAATATTTATTAACAATAAAGTAATAATAAATATAAATATTGAAATATGATAAGTAATCTAATATAATGATATATGGTAAGTGCTACAAGATTTTAATTAGAAGTTTAACAATTTTTACAGATAAAATAATAAATAAAGTCTCAAGCTTAATATTCCATTGAAAAGGAAAAGAAATAATAATTTTTTGGGATTCCAAGTGACATTAGACTTGGTAGAAAAGGTAAAGGAGTTCCCAATGTCTTGATTTCCAAGAAGACTCCTTGCACATTATAAGCCTTTAATTAAAACAATCAAAGATCTTTCCTCAAGTGTTGGTATATTGACACCCTTTTTCAACAAATTCTTTTCTTTAATTAAATTTGCAGTAGCTACAGTGAACAATTTCTCAGATGTAGTATGGATCACTATATTAGATTATTCACATGTACCATGCATTTCACCTAATAAGCAAACAGTATAGAACAATCAAAGCTAAATCAAAAGGTATAAGGAACCCAAATTTGAACACATACATACCCGATTGAATGACTCCATCATCGTCACAATGAACAAACATAGTTTTTGCCATTGAGAGCTGTTCCAAAACAACCTAATTCTGTACAGATCATTGGGACATTGCCACCGCCTCCATTTCCATCTATGCTCTCTTGAAGATTTGATGAAGCTTTACACAACATATATATAGTATATACAATCAGATGTTCATATAATAGCTTCGTAAAAAAAGTGAGATGCATATTATAAAGAGAAAGAGAGGTAGTTCAGATGATACTAAAAATGTTGAAGAAGAAGAAGATCACCTATGGAAGGCAAGAGGTAATTAATGTTTGATGAGAAGATTTGTTCTACATCGATTTGTTCTTTATTAGAGAGAATTTTGCCACATTCCTCCCAACGGAATTCATTTTTGCCATCAGAAACTAGTTGCCATGTTGACATTCAACGATGAATTAATGTTAACAGTTTTATTCTAAAAATTCAATTTAGTATAAAATTCATTATGTTTAATTAAATTCTTTTGGTAATGAAATCCTATAAATTCTCAAAGGAGGAATGAACAAATCCAAAATTGAATGTAACCGTACCATACAAATCCTAGCAACAAAAAGAAAAGGTCATTCCTTTTTAGTGACCCTAAAAACAATCTTAATTCACCTTAACAACTTCTTATTTATTATGATTAAAAACAATATAGCTTAAGTCCAACGTTATATTTGAACCAACTCTCTTGTTAAAGATACATTTGATCCTATATTGGTGAATAATGAAAAAAATATAGTGGTTTTGTTATTAGTTAGTGATGAATTTATGAAGCTTATGAAGTGTTCAATTAAATGTCTCTTAAGGATAGTTTGGACTATTTTGCTACATATTTGTGAGACTTGGTTAATTGATACTTATACTTACTCTTTTGTTTTTGCCCTTATAAGTTGTTGTTATTGATCGATACTTATATTTACAAATGAAAATAAGTAAAAATAATGTTGTTATTGATTCATATGAAGCAATTAACCATTCCCAAATGAGTTGAAATGGTTCCAACCTATACATTTGTTACCTATATATGTTTTGATGCCTTGATAATATATGTAGTTTTGATCATTTTTCTTTTAATTGTTATGTCTAATGACAGCCTCATGAGACTTTGAAATAAATTCTTTATGACGGATTCATGTGTATATTATAAGTGGTACAAATTTGGTGTAAAAGCAATTATATGGTAAATATGTACATAAACATCCATTGCAGAAGTAGCCTTGATTCTTTAACAAAGCTTTCATCAAATAGTTAGCAGGGTTTCATCAAACAAGCATGGAAAGTGGAAAAAAGTCAACCCATACACATCCAACACATAAACAAAATTCACCATTTTCCAAACACTAACACAAACAAAAACCCATACACCATTTGCAGAACACAAAACCCGCATAAACTCCAAAACATAGTAGAAAATATAGCACAAAAAGGAGGGTTCTTGAAAACATAAAAGAGAAAGGAAGAACAGTACCAACATAGGACACGACGCTAGCTTGACGATGACGACCACAACACAGGAGACAACGATCACAGAGGAGACGACGGTTCTTTGAAAACACTACGGCTAACACGAAAACGAAGAGAGCTTCATTTTTCTGTTTATAATAATGTAGTAGAAAAAGGCGTCGTTTGTTGTTAAACAAAATGATATCATTTGTTGTTAAGCAAAAAGACGTTGCAATATACCATAAGGTGACGATTCAGATTAATTCACAATGATTATTTAAGTCTAAAAATAAATTTACTTAATAATAATGTCATTAAAAAAATTTATGAAACTAAAAACACAAAATTTTATATTACATTTATTTATACTTTTTATCAATCTCTTATAATATATATATGATTTGACAATTTTATATGATCTCATAAAACTCTATTTATTATATATAAGTTCTATACTATTTTATAGAATTAATATATTGCAAAAAATTTGCAAAATAAAAAATCTAAAACTATCGCCTATTATTTAACATTTGGCAACGATTTTAAAAAAACGTCGCCAAATGTTACAGTAACTACAAAAGACGTTGTTTTGGCTTAAGCTAAAAGTTAAAAACCTGAGCCCCCTTCCCCAAACCTTCTGCGTGCCTCTCTTCTCTTCGTTTAATTTTTTCTTCTTCTATCACTGTCGATCGAGGTTAGTTGCATATGCTTTGGTCTTGGGTTTTTTTCCTTACATTTTGTTGTTATATGCTTTGATGTTGGTCAGTTTTATGAATGTTGTTTGGGTTTATTTAGATTGTTAGTGATTGAATGTTTATTTTAATGTGTTAATGTTAGTGAAGAAAGGGAAAAGACATAATTTTTTGTAGTTAGTTAGGGTCAATTTTTGAAGCCTATAAAGTGTTTGATGAAAGTTCTCTTAGGGATGAAATCAAATTAAAAGGTTAATTAAGTTCATTTAACCTAAAACTAGGTCGCTGGAATGAATTTATATAATTTCTTCATATACATATTTAATTAATTTGAGTACTAAAAAAATAGATTCTTTAGATAAAAAATTTGATCCTATCAATGTGCATTCTATAGGAAAGTCCAATGTTTCATGTGACATTTATGAATATCTAAGACATTTAACAATTAATTGGCAATTAATGAACTCTTTTCTTTAAGATTTATTTGTTAAATAAGATAAACCAGTTAATCAACATTGTTCCTAAAGTTTCGGTAAATTTTCAGTTTATTTAATTATATGCGATATTGTTATACTTATTTAAAGATTAATTTCACTTATACTTATTATTTACAGATGAAGCTAAACATCGTCGATATCGACAACCCTGATGTTTCAAACTGTCATGTTACTTGTGAAACAAAAGACCAAGGATCATCGTTATCAACTGCATAAATATCCAAATCTTTTCCTTCGGATGAAGAGATAAGGAGACATGTTTTGGAACGAATGTCTCAAGAAAATTGAAATAGTTTGTGTGATTATTGGGCCTCTCTTAACATTCAGTTTTTTTTTTCGTCTTCACATTGTTACACAATTTAATGACTATTACTTTTCTTTATTTAGGAGGTGAAAAAGCCAAAGCTAATAGAGGAAAATCGAAGACTCATCACAACCAAGGCTCCAAATCCTTTGGTGTCCTATGAAATAGATATGTAAGTTCTTTATTTACAAGTTATAATTATAACAGTAAACACAATATCATTTATTGTGTTATATATATTTTTTCTCCATAAAACAGAGTCAGAAGGAACTACATGGAGAAGAGTATGATAAGACTATATTCTATAAATTGACACACAATAAGGAAGGTAAAGACTGAATGTTTGAAAAAGCGCATAACAATTATGTAAGTATAAAATTTTGTTTAAATTTTAAGTTTATTTATTTAGTAATACTAACTAATACTATTTAAATTGAATATTGATTTTCTTTTTTAAAATTTAGAATAAGATGTAGGAGTTGTTGTAAACGTCAATGTTTGACGTAAATGAGCCAAATGAAGTTGACATTTGTAGCAAGGTACTTAATACATGATCTGGATATCAAAAGGCTTAGGTTTGGCTCTAAGCCAACTGCTTCATCCTCATCAAGACCAACATATGTTCAATGTCTTTAAAAGAAAACAAGTCCCTTCAAAAAAGGTGGTCAAGTATGAAGGGTACCTAAGAAAATTATTTGGGCCAAATTATGTAAGCAGTGAAGATGAAGACGTGTCTAAGTGATTAATTTAGTATTAGTATTTTTTATTTTTTATACAAATATTTTCGAAGTTGTAATTAAAATTTTGTACATGATCTATTTTAGCAACATTTTATTTTTAATATACAATGCTTCTAATTTTTAATTATTTTTGTATAATAACTTAACAAAAAAATTTAAATATTATGTACAACAATATGTATTCAAAATGTCACAAATAATTATAATTAACATGGTATAATATTTAGTTAAATGTATATTAAAAATTTGACTACATTTTCGAAAACGTAGCTAAAAGTTTTTGACTAAGTTTTAGAAAACGTAGCTAAAAGTTTTCTGCTACGTTTTTTAAAACATCGCTAATACTTTTTGGCTACATTTATAGAAACGTAGCTAAAAACCTTTTAATTACGTTTTGGAAGACGTAGCAAATAATCTTTCGCTACAAAAATATTTTGTAGTGAAAATATATTAAATTGTTGCTAATATTTTTCAACTGCGAAAATGAAGCGTAGGCAAAATCTTTTAGTAACCAATGTGGAAAAACTTCATCTATAATTTTTAACTATGATAATTTGGTGACATTTTTAACAACGAATTTAAATCATCGTGAATTATTTATTAGCAACTATTTTTGAACTTTTAGCTACCATCCATTATGTTGTGGAGCCTTGATTTGGCATAAGTTAACTTCATATAATAATTAATCAACATGTTGATATAATAAAATAATTCTATAGAATAAAACTTAGCACGAGAAGTACATCATTTGTATCATCGAAGATCAATTAGATGTGGTGGCCGATTCAAGTCAATCAACCCATCAAGGTGCAAAATATAGGCAAATGTCATTCCAAAATCACAAAAAGTGGAAAACCATAACAATGTCAACTTCATACAGATCTCTTTAATGCATACATAATGTAACAAGATATTATCATAATAAGTTAACAAAATTGCACACATTTAAGATAGAATAATGATCTTGAAGACAAAAGATGTTGGCCTACCTAGCATCACATATCTTGAAAAATCTTAAATCGACAGAAAATCTCTAGAGGACAAATGGAAGAACCAAAGTCCCTATTATTGTTAATTATGTTTTGGAATTTGCAGTGACCCGACACCAGCTGCCACTGCTCCAACCGGCTGGCCGGCGAAATGGGTCCCCTCACCTTTTACTATTTCAATGTCCACACCCCACCCGCCCGAATTCAGACCTACACAAGCTATCTCAATGCCCTTGTCTTGCTTCCTCATTGAAATCTTCTTCTCTTCGTCCAACTCCACTAAGCATAAGGACGTAAATTGTATGCTAAAGTCATGAAAGTAATAGTTTCTCACCATTTGTCATTTATCAATATGAATATATATAGTAAACGTATGTTTTGATGTATGTAGAAAGTCATCAGATGTATCTAATGTTTATAATGAAATGCAAATATGACAACAATATTTAAAGCATTTAATCAATTTTTGTAAACGTTGCAAGCTATAACGAACTTTTATTGGATAAATGGTTAATAAAATTTATTAAATTTTGATGATGTTACACACATTTTTTTAGGTTAAAGATATTTGTTTTTTAGTTATTAATGATTAATTGAGCATTAATTGAATACTGAAAGTGATATGATGTATAAGAGTAAATATTTAAATCCTTTTTCAATGATTTATCGAAATGAAAAAGAGGTGAATTAATAACTATTTCAATGTGTCAGCACATGGGAAGACTGCGATAGACAAATAGAAAAGCTAACAAAATAATATTGTAAAGTGCAAGTATTGTATAGTGACACCTATTGTCTAAGTTAAAAGTTGAAGTTAATGTGGCTTTTGAGGTCGTATCAGTCATTTATTTTTGCCAGCAAAATACAAAATACATCAAACCAGAAAAATCAACATCCAGCGCAATCAACCTAATCATTCCTATCCTATGTTTAGTCTCTTCCTGCTCTTCGCAAACCAGCAGCATCTCAACGAGCACCACCACGAGACCCGCGACCATGGAACCATCCTTCGCCACCACAAGCACCCATATCCTCCAGCACACCACCGCTTTCCTCTCACAAGCCATCTCTCAGTCCGACTTCCGCCACCAGCTTTTGTCCATTCTCCGCAGCAAGTTGACTCCCTCCATGCAAACCTCCACCCTCAAACCCCTAAACCTCGCCTTTGAAACAGTCGAAAAGTCCATATCGACCACTAACCCTTCCGTTCAGTTCTCTTCGCTTCGCCTCGCTGAAAAACTTCTCCTTTCTTGCCCTAAATCGTCCTTCTCGTCATTTCTTCTCTCTCTCATTTACGCACTCACATATCAACACATTAATGCTGCACTGAGTGTGCTCAACATCTTCCAGCTAGACCCTTCCCTAGCTCGGTCAGAAATAGCTCAGGTTCTTTTTGAGGAGCTGTTTCTGTCACATCTTTTACCAGTTCTTCAATGGTTCAACGAGAAGAGAACAAAGATACTGTCATCCTTTTCAATGAATATGGACTACGAGGGTGATGATAATTCAATATGTGATGTATCGGTAGCTGTTCCGAGCTCGAAATTGTTGTCGAACATTTGTGGGGTTCAAGCTTTGGAGTTGAAGGAGTTAGAGAGCGCTTATGAAAAGGTTCTTGACAAAAATTGCAGAGTCTTTGCTAGCTACTTTAAGGAGGTTTTAGAGACCAGCGATGAGAACATTTCGATTAAGCCACCACCAGTGACTGTGGAAGAGATAGGAGAAGCTGAAGATAACATCAAAACGGATGGAGTAGGGTTGAAGAACGTCCGGTATAATGTAATGCTAAATCCATATTCTCGACCTTTTACTTTGTCAATTGCCTTGCAATGCTAAATCCATATTCCCAACCTTTTACTTTGGCAATTGCCTTGCAAATTCATTATAATTTTTATCAATTCTAATTGTGCTTAAGTTTAATACTAAGCAAGTATATACATGCTTAAGTTAATATAATAAGAGCTTCTCGTACTGTTTATTCATTTTTTTTTTTCATGTTGTCCTCCTTTCACCTTAGTTTATCTGGTCTGACATCGAGTTTTGACAATTTAGTTTATAAAACAGTTGGCAAAATCTTAGCTAGGAAACCTGCCACTCTTTCTTTATGTTTTGATCCTTGATGTATTGCAACTTTCAATGTTTCAAAGCAGAACTAGGGGACATATTCCTCAATTTTCTGTTACCACACTGCCAAAATAGAATTCAAAACGGTATAACAAAATTTCCAATTTCTCAAAAATAACCAATTGATTACATGAAGATAATTACTTGTTGGTGTTATTGGATGAAGTGAATTGTTGAATGAAAATTGTGTTTGTATATCAAGTTTGTGGATATAGCATGCCTGAAACAAAATTGCTTCAATTTGAGAACTCTAATTCCAATTTCAGGCTCAGCAAAATATTAGGATTTCAGTTGCCATGAAATCTGTCCAGGCTGTGGGTTTCTATCGAACTACGAATATGTTAAAGGGCTAATAGTGATGGTTGATCATGGGGGATGAGTAAATGGTGGTTAAATGTTGGTTGTCGTTATTTGTCTTTTGGACGGTGGTTTTTATGATTATAACGGTGGCATAGTTGATGGTCAGGTCCAGGTGGTAGTTCTGACGGGTATAGAGTGGGGGATGTGCAAGCGGGTGATGGTGAATGTGAAAAAACAAGAACAAAAGCTTTACTCTCAGTTTTCCAAATGCATATTAGCAGAGAATTTCTATATTGTTGTTACTTAAATAACTACATCCACTGTTGGGCTTAGCTCATTTACTGTACTACATAAACAGTCTAAACTAAACGGCCGCCTGGAATTAAGGTGAAAAATGTGATTCCCTGTCCAATATTATGGTGTCTTATTATGTCCGATAAATCTCAGCCATTTATTTATGTGAGGTCCGCGTGGGGTCCGCAAAATAAATGATTGAGATTTCGTGAGACAGAATAAGACAGAGTAAAACTGAACAGAAAATCTGGAGTAGAAAAGTGCACCCACCACTCTCTGCTTATCTGATCACGAAAACTCAAAATTCATAGGACTTGTACATGTCAGGTGGCCAAGTTGACAGAAAAATTTCAACACCAAACTTAAAGATGGCTTCTTTTTTCATAATTCAAGTGTTTTTTTAATGATTGACTGATCAAGTTTGTTTCTTTATCCTGTGTTCTTAAATGGTTCTGATAATACACCACAAAAAATACGAGAGAGGTTCTGTCCTTTAAGGTTTATAACATGTTTTTTCACGTGTTATAGCCAATATGGCGTGAAGAAGAAAAATCGCTAGAACTGTCCAGCAACGGCGTATGTACTTCTGCTACACTATCTTATCCTCAGAGAGTCTCCCTAGAAGATCTCAGAAGTCAGAACAGTAGGAGGTTGACGGTATCGCCATGTTCAGATTCAGAGTCCGAAGCTGAATCTTCCTTGGATGATAATTTGGTTGATTCATTGGAATCCGAAGTTGAGGTAGAGGCATAAACAAGAAAAGAGGTCGCAATTATCTGGACTGATCTACCTAGGCGATTATTCTAGTACTGAAATGCTGTTGTCTTTGTCTTGTAGGAAAACAACAGACAAAGAACATCGTTTGAGCCATCAGAAAGCCGAACCCGAAAACACAAGCAACTTACAGTTGCAGATTCCATTAGGTATGTTCTCATGAACATCATTTATCATTTTACGCTTTCTCCTCTGAAGTTCTGATATTTGGATTCTTTCTGTCACCCATAGTTCTTCAGATCATCCCATGGCGGATGCCGATAACTCCCCAGGTGGTGGGAAACATACTCCGCCAAAAGACTTTGTCTGCCCGATAACAAGCCATCTTTTTGATGATCCGGTGACTCTAGAAACAGGCCAGACTTATGAACGCAGAGCAATTCAAGAGTGGCTGGACAGGGGGAACTCAACATGCCCAATCACGCGCCAGAAGTTGCAAAGTACACAACTTCCTAAGACAAATTACGTACTCAAAAGGCTTATAGCTAGTTGGAAAGAGCAGCACCCTGTTTCTGCCTCAAACCAATTAGGAAGCCCGCGTCAGAAGGCTGATGCAAGTTTCAAATCATCAGGAACGCCACCTACAGCTTCTCCTAATAGTGTCATTAGGCAAACCACCATTGACGGCACAATTAGTGAGCTCAGACAGGCCATTAACAATCTTTGTATGTCAGAAATTTTGCACGAGTCTGAAGTGGCTGTTCTTCGAATAGAGAGATTCTGGAAGGAAACAAACATGGAATTTGATATACAGAGCTTGCTTTCAAGACCTCCAGTTGTTAACGGATTTGTGGAGATACTATTCAATTCTGTCGATCCAAAAGTGTTAAAAGCTACGGTTCTTCTCCTCTCTGAGTTGGGATCAAGAGACAAAGGGGTAATCCAGACACTGACGAGAGTTGATTCTGATGTGGAATGCATTGTGGCACTTTTTAAGAACGGTTTATTGGAGGCCGTTGTGTTGATATATCTGTTAACGCCCACCACAATAAGCCTCCTGGAGATGGATCTAGTAGAATCTCTCCTAACAGTCATTAAGAAGGAAGACAAGGATATGTTGAATATGTGTGTGAAACCAAAAACAGCTGCAGTTCTATTACTGGATCAGATTCTCAGTAGCAGTGAAGAAAGCATTGTTTCCTCCATTGCCAATGCCATTATTTCAACAAAAGTGATTGAGAAAGTTGTTCGCAGCTTGGAAGCTCAGTGGGCAGAAGAGAGAATTGCAGCAGTTGGGATCTTACTCAGGTGCATCCAGGAAGATGGGAAATGTAGAAATACCATTGCTGACCAAGCTGAGCTTGCTCCTGTTTTGGAGAGCTTCTGCACTGCAAGTGATTCAGAACAATTTGAGATCGTTCATTTCTTATCAGAATTAGTCAAATTAAATAGGTAACTTCTCTCGAGATCAAACCTTTGACTCATTCTTTTGGTTTCTCTTGAATTTGGAATACTTTCCCCCAGCAATTGAATTTTCAATAAAATTCTTAGGAGGACATTCAATGAACAAGTCCTTCACATCATTAAAGATGAAGGTTCTTACAGTACAATGCATACCCTGCTGAACTTCTTACAGACAGCTCCACAAGAGCAATGCCCAGTAGTGGCTGGTCTTTTACTCCAACTTGATCTTCTGGTATGGACATCTCCCCTCTTTTTCAATTATCTCAAGTTACAAAGTTTGAAAAATTAAGATGCTTGACTTTTTGTTCGAAAAGCACTTAAAAGGTTTAATGACAGAATGTAGTTACTGTAAGCTAATGAATACTGTATTGGTCGATAGGCTGAGCCGAGAAAGATGAGTATATACCGTGAAGAGGCAATAGATACCCTCATATCATGCCTCAGAGAAATTGAATTTCCTGCTGTTCAAATAGCTGCGGCAAAAACAATAGTCTCTTTGCAGGGGAGCTTTACAGCCTCTGGAAAATCTCTTACCAGAGCCATGCTTCTGAAGCGTGCCGGACTGGACAAACGTTACAAAAATCTTATAAAAATGGAACAAGTTGGAAGCTTTTCTGAAGAAGTAGAAGGAACCTTGGTCAGACTCTTTGAATTTTTCTGAATAAAATCTTGTCCTCTGACATTTTTGTATATGAAAATACAAATTAATTTTCTGTGTTGCATTGGGAACAGCAAGAGGAAGACAGAGCAGCTGAAGATTGGGAAAGAAAAGTGGGGTTTGCTTTAGTAACTCATGAGTTCGGTTTGCTGTTCGAAGCTCTATCGGAGGGCCTGAAGAGCAGATATGCAGAGTTGTGTTCAGCATGCTTTGTCTCAGCAACGTGGCTTGCACATATGCTTAATGTTCTTCCAGACACAGGGATACGAGGAGCGGCCAGAGTCTGCTTGCTTAAGCGCTTTGTTGCAATATTCAAGTCCGCAAAGGATATTGAGGACAAAGTCCTTTCATTGCTTGTGTTGAAAAGCTTCATAGATGATGCTGGTAAGTAGCAATCTTGGTCCGTGTTACTCCAGCAGCCAAACTGAGATTCAGAAAGACACCTGCACAAGCCGTAGAAACATATTGGAAAGATTTCTAATTTAACATTCCGAGACTGCAAGATTAACAAATCTAATTTGGTTTAAGACATCTCTATCATAACTTTGCTACTGTAATTTTCAGATGGCTTGCGGGATATTACTTTCTACATGAAGGATATCAAGAAAGGTCTGAGGGAGCTGAGAAAGTCATCTCGATTAGCATTTGAGATCATGAAAATCCTGAGTGAGGGACAAGACTCTAGTGCTGTAAGTTAATAATAAAAGTGTTTTTTCAAGTTCCTACACATTTATTTATCGTTTTAGTTCTCAGTCAATAAAATAATGACAACAAAATTGTTTTCGAGCACCAGGACTTGTGGAGTCATAAAGAATTAGCTCTAATAGATTGCAGTGAGAACGGAGAGGTGCTTTCAATTGCTTGTTTCAATGACAAGATTTTTTCTGGCCATTCGGATGGAACCATCAAGGTAATTCTCTCGTAATGTCATTGGAGAGTATCTCTTCTGCGAAAGAGAGTTTGATTTGCTTAATTATGTCTGACGTTCGGGCGTTAGTTTTGACTAAAAAAGTTTCTTGTAGCTCTGATGTTTGTCATGCCTCACGACTATAGTTGCTAGATGGGGGTTCTTTTTAGGCTCTTTTGATGTGGTAGCTGATTTTTTTATTGCTGGCTCTCCTTTTGTGTTGTATATAACGGTTTTCCCTTTTAATGACTTTGTAAATTTTTCTCTATTTAAACTATTTTCCTTTTTCAAAAAAAAAAAAGTCATTGCAACCAAACCAAGCACTTCATCTGGCTAGACCATTGGATGAGGGATGAGCACTTAGCTTCCTGGAAAAGTTCAATTTCACATTGTTAAGTAATCCAAACGATTAATTCAACTGTGAATGGCTTTCCTCGTGCTTGAAATGACTCAAGTTTGGCGAATACAAGTTAGATGATCTTCTTTTTCTCAATTTCTGTAGGTTTGGACCGCGAGGAGTAGCATTCTTCAACTCATTCAAGTAATTCGTGAACACACCAAGGCTGTCACTAGCTTAACAATCTTACAATCAGGCGAAAGATTGTACAGTGGTTCAGCAGACAAAACATCAAGGGTATGTGTGCTCTTTCCACTTTTTTGTTTTTATTGGTAGAAAAACATTAGTTCTCTATGTTTCTGCACTCGCGAAGCCCGGCAGGAAAAGGTAGTTTAAGAACAGATGAAACTGAACTAATTAGCTGCATAGATGACCACTAACTCAAGAGACATACGACAGATTTACTATCCAACCTCCCTTCAAAACTGACAGCAATTTAGTCAGACAACTCTCTTCATTGCTTCAATGCCAAATTCTCATTCACAATTCATCTAAATACTAATTCATGTTCCAATGACCTGGAAGCACCTTCTCGGCATCAGTTTTGAGATTTATCCATCTACAAGTTCAGTTTAACAGAGGACGAATGTCTGATTTTCTGATCTGTATTGTTGAATAAATGTTTAACAAAGAATGCTATTGTATTGTATTGTGATGAATAGGTCTGGTCTTTTAGTGGTGAAACATTGCGCTGCGTACAAGTGCATGACATGAAGGATCCAGTTCATAATCTAGTTGTTGCCAATAGCATGTCATGTTTTATTCCACAAGGAGCCGGTGTCAAGGTATCATATAAACCTCCTTTTCTGTTTCTATATTAGGAGTCAAAAATACAAGGCATTTCATGTTCACATTTGTAAATAATGATTGGCGTTTATTACCTGTCAGGTTCACTCCTGGAACGGAGGATCCAAATTGGTAAATCAAGGCAAGTACGTAAAATGCTTGTGTCTTGTACAAGGAAAACTATACTGTGGATGCCACGACAGTAGCATTCAGGTATTGCAACTGAAGCAGCATGTTTTATCTACATTCAACAACTTGAGTTTATATAAAGCAATCTGTTATTCAGGAAATAGACCTGGCAACTGGAACAGTAGCCATTATTCAAAGTGGATCCAGGAAATTACTAGGAAAAGCAAATTCCGTAAATGCTCTGCAAATTCGTGACGGGCAGATACATTCGGCCAGTTCTTCAGTAGATGGATCAGTGCTGAAGGTATGTCCTCCTATCCTAGTGGCTATTTTCTGCGTGGTTTTTAACGAGTCACTAACTTAGCATCCAAAAATTGATGACAGATATGGAGTTGTGAAAACTTTGATTTGGTAGGCACACTGTACACAACATCGGAAGTGAGGACAATGGCAATTAGTGCAGACCTAATATACTTGGGGTCCAAAGGAGGCATTGTTGAGATTTGGGACCGAAAGAAGCAGACCAAGATAGATGTCCTCCAAACTGCTACAAATGCTAAGGTTCTCTGCATGGCACTTGACCCCACCGAAGAAGTACTTGTCATCGGAACCTCAGACAGCAGGATACAGGTAACTAATAATCAACTTTTATTCTTACTTCAAAGATGGTTGGTTCATTCTTAAACCAAAGTCAATCTATCTTGTCATTTAACAACTTCTTTAATGCAGGCATGGGAATTGAGCTAGAAGAAGTGGTGGATGCTGTAAATTTCTAACAATAAACTATTTATTCTTTCCAATTTATAAATAATTGTCATATATTCTTCACAATGTGTATATATATATATAAAGTAGAAACTAATAGGGAATGAATTATTTTATACATTGTTGTATCTTATAATGAAAATGATACACTTATTTATACAAAAAAGTATTAGACTAATAAGAAAGGAACTTATATAAGGAAGAACCTAATTAGTGCCTAAATATAAGATATGAGTTTACTAGACACTATTTACATTGATTACAATATATATTATCATCTCCCCTCAAAATTGAGGTGATAGTGAATTGATAGCTTAAGTTTGTAAACAAGATTGCAAAATTGAGGAGCATAGTGATAAATATATCGGCAATCTAATCTTGAAAAAAGACATAAATAAGATTGATCATATTATAACAAAAATGATGGTGCACAAAGTGACAATCAATCTCAATGTATTTGTGCGTTTATGAAAGACATGAATATGAGCAATCTACATAACACTTCAATTATTGCAATGAAGATGAATAGCAGATGGAGACGAAATGTTCATACTCCAAAGTAATCAACAAAGCTATAGAAGTTCATAAGTAGAATCAACAAAAGTTTGATATTCAATTTCAGTACTAGATTGAGAGAAAACTACTAGCCTCTTACTGTGTCAATAGATAAATGAATCACCAAATAAGAACAAGTAACTAGTAGTATATTGATGGTCTATAAGATTAGCAACCCAATCAACATTTGAAAAACCTCACAATGGAAGAGAAAAGTGAATTAGAGTAATGAAGAATATGAAACAAGATACCTTTGATGTAGCCAAGAATTCAAAAAATAACCATACAATGAGTGGTGCGATAAGTTATCATAAACTAACTCACTAATATAATATGAACAACTTAAGCAATGTTAGGATAAGTGACGATAAGATAAACTATCAATAAGTTGATGATACAAAGTATTGTCGAGAAGAGGAGAGCTATTAGAAGTAGAAAAATGAACATTAGTTTTAATATAAGCATTAACAGTTTTATCATCAGTAAGACTTGCAAGAGAGATCAGATTAGCAACATACTTGACCTGAGATAAATAATATCCTATAAAATTAGAAGTAACACACAATAAATAGCTCATATTTTAAAGATCTTTCATCTCGAATTGGTGGCTAAGAAAGTACTTAAGATCATGAGTACCCTGTGTATCATCACTAGTAATGATCATTTCATCAATATCTAATAATAACATAATAATACCGTGGTTTGTGTTATAAAGAAATAATGCTTGAGTGTGAGGATTGGACTAGAAACCAAATTGATAGATAGGTTTTCGAAGAAGACAAACTCTATCTGGATGAAGAGTATAGCTAGGAATAGGTTACATCTAAACCTTTCAGTGAGATCTCCATTTAAGAAGGCATTCTTGACATCCATATGAAATAAAGTCTAATGCTTAACAACAGTAATGGTAATGACAGCACGATCATAAGTGATACAGGCTATAGGAGGAAAAATTTCCTCATAATCAATCTCATATTCTTGAGTGAAACCTTTAGCTACATGTTGAGCCTTATAATGTTCTACTGAACCAACAATCATGGTCTTGATTTTATAGACCTATTTATATCCAACCATAGATTTGTCCCTAGGTAAATCAACTAAATCCCACTTATAACTAGAAGTAAGTGCATTGAGTTCTTCTTCCATTGCTTTTTCCATACTAGCCTAAAGATAATGCAAGGTGTATGAAGAGAAATAAGAGCAAAATAACAATGATAATTATGAAAAGTGACATTGAGTTAATAAGGAAGATATAAGATGAAGTGATTCCAAAAGTGGATAATAAAGAAAACATCATATGTTCCTAAAACATGATATGGCAGGAAATTTGAAGACGTTAAGAAAGAGGATCCCAACACTAATAACCCTTATGGGTTCTAATTTGGTGTACTCCTGTGACTAAAAATAGACAAAACTAGTAGATCTAAAACCTTGAAGACAATGATAATCATTAAAGACGTTCGTAGGGAAAATATTATTAACAACAATATTATTGGTTTTCCCTTATATTGGGACTTATTCCTAGTAAACCCTAATCTGGTTTTATCACTAGGATGTCTGTATTTCCCTAGCATCTCATCCATTTTTCTAGTACTTTCTGTGAAGGTAACTAGATCTACTGAGAGACTATTAATCCTAAGTTTCAGCTGTTTGATCTCTTCAGATCTATCTATGACTTTATTTTTCTTCAATTCCTCTACTTGCTTTTTTAAGCTCATGTTTTCACTCTCTATCTCTTGTGTATGTTTAAGGTTTTCTACATACTTCTTCTTTAACAGTTTGTACTGTTTCAGAATAGCATGAGAATCCTCTAGTAATTCCGAATATGCATCTTGTAAATCATTATAGTTTGAGGTTACCTCCTCATCACTTTCCTCTTCAGCTACCAAACATATATTAGCATGTTCTGACGCTTCGGAGCTTGTTTCTGATTCTGATGAATCCAGATCCTCCCAAGTTGCCATCATGCTTTTCTTATTGTCTCTACTCTTCTTGGGTTTTCTTTTCAACATCGGACACTCGGACTTGTAATGTCCCGGCTGATTGCACTCATAGCACGTAATGGATGTCTTCTCGACCTTTCCATCATCTTTGTCGTTCTTCCTCAATGTTGAGTTTCCTTTGGTCTTCTTTTTCCACATCCGTCTTATCTTCCTTGAGATGAAGGATAGCTCATCATCCTCTTCACTTGACTCAGGTTCTGTCTCGCTGGAATCATCATTTTTTGATTCTTCGATCTTCAAGGCTTTTGATGAATTCCTCTTCGTCTTCCTTTGAGTCTTGTGATTCTTTTGTCCGACCTTTAGCGCTATCGACTTGTCCCGTCTGGGCTTATCTTCTGCATCGAGCTCAACTTCATGTATCTTCAGCGATCCAAGCAACTCATCAAGCTTTAGCACGCTTAAATCCTTAACTTCTTGTACAACAGTCACCTTCGGTCTCCACCTCTTTGGTAGACTCCTTAGGATCTTTCGAACATGATCTTGATTATCGTACATTCTTCCGAGAGCTTTCAATCCATTAATAATTGTTTGAAACCTTCCAAACATCTGATCAATGGACTCTTCTTCCTTCATCTTGAATAGCTCGTACTGATGCAGAATGCTTATCTTGGATTCTTTAACTTGGCTTGTCCCTTCATGTGCAATAGATAAGGTGTCCCACGTCTCCTTTGCAGTTTCGCATCCATGGACTTTATCATATTCGCTTCTGCTCAAGGCACAGCTCAAGAAAAACTTCGCCTTTGAATTCAGTTGAAATCTCGCCTTCTGATCAGCTGTTCATCTAACTCGTGGAATGAGATTTCTGTCTTCATCTACGGGTGTATATGGTCCATTCTCGATTATGTCCCAAAGGTCTATATGAGTAGATTCAATGAACAGTCGCATTCTGTATTTCCAGTAGTGGTAGTCTTCTCCGTTGAACGCCGATGGTATAGTGACTGAGGCACCTTCCGTAATGTACGTGTGTGATTCCGCCATTATCTTTAATTCACACTTCATTAAAGTGATCCTTGAACACTAGGCTCTGATACCAATTGAAGTGCATCACACGTTAATATAGTATTCAATAAAAATATATAGATGCACAAGAAGGGGGGGTTGAATTGTCATAAACTTTTTGTTAAACCCTGTTAAAAAATTTCGTTTAAAACAAGACTTTGTTCGTTGTAAAAGAACTAATCTAAATCTCGTTTATAAAAGTTTTAACACTTGCGCAATAAGTAAAGTTGAAAATCATGAATGAGAGAGAGAGTATTTGAGAGAGTTTGACACAGTAGTTTTTATACTGGTTCACCCCAAACCGTGGGCTACGTC
>JANZXV010000211.1:9013918-9026341 GCA_027576455.1 Erythroxylum roigii | reverse complement strand
AATAAATATATTTTGAGAATTGTTTGTAATAGCTTTATTATAAAATCATACATTTACTAGAAATGGCTAATTTTGTGTATATTTAAAAGACATTATATGTTAATTTAATTTTTGAAAATATTTTAATTTTAATAAAATAATAGATGATTTCATAATGTATCACGCATCAGTCTAAATTTAAAAACAAATTGTACGATAACTTTTTAAGATTCTTAAAAATAAATATATGTGTATATAATATTGTCTATATATATTTTAGGCTTGAAAAAATGTATTATTATCGTATTGAATGAATAAAAACAAATATGTTTATTTTGAAATTGAATATAGATTAGTATTTTAAAAATAATTTTATATATTTAGTATTTAGTCATTGTAGTAAAATTAATAAATACTTGTATATAGTTTATGTAACCATATTCAAAGTTTACGATTAATTCAAAAATGTTATTAGAATAATTTTAAAGATTTTGTCTACTAGATAATGTGATTGTGTGATTCAAGTCATATGTTTGGGGCCAAAATATGGGTCTCTGATGATACGAAGAGCTAATGCAAAAGTTTGGGTTTTTCAAATTTTAATAACTTGAAATTGATGTTGCATGAATACAGGGCAGGTTCCACACTAATTGAAAATTTTAAAATCTAATAAACTATTACAGTATTAACATTATCTAGAAATTATTAATTAAAAAATTAAGAATCATTTCCTTGAGAACTTCTCACTTGTTTATATATTATATAAATTATAGAGATCTAGCAGATATGAAGTCTTATTTTAGTTACCTCCTCTATTCTATTCTTAGCTTCTGCCCAATAACTTTGGTATTGATAAGTTTCCTCTATCATATTTTCCCGTGTGAATTGACAAAATAATATTAATAGTAGTAACATTAGCTAGAAATTTTGATATATTAGAAAGTAGTGTAGATACCACCCAAATATATGAGAAGAAAATAGCTTATCTAGTGAAAAAATTAAAAAAATTCATATGCATGCATTGAACGTTTTTTTTTGTGGAGAAAGTAACAAGAACTTACAAATGCTAGATGAATGAAGCTCAAAACTCTTGTTTACAAAAACATGGAGGATTTGATGAATTCAATATATGGGTCATTATAGTTTGGAGCTCGACCAAAATGTTTAACTATATTCAGGAGTGAATATCTGCATGGGTAGAGAATAAAAGATTGGACGGTCCAAACCTACTTCTTGATAGATTGATAAATAATAATTAAAAAAACTGATCGTGTTATATAATTTAAAATCAAACTAATCTAATCTAAAGGGTGTGGTTGAGTAGCAGGGACTCATCCATCTTTAACCAAAGGTCAGAGGTTCGATCTTTGACTTTAGGTATGGAGCAACCTTAAATCTTTGGATCAGCTGTCCCACCCTGTGAGGCGCCTACAAATCAACAAGAGGATTAGTCACTGAATCCGCCCATGAATACCCTGGTTTAAGACCAAAAAAAATCAAACTAATCCAATCATGTCACTTACTAGTCTTGTATATACGGGGATTTAAATTGCAGCATGCGACCCTTAACTTTATATTGTATTATTACCAAAGACCCACTATTAATCATTTTCTTTTTACACACGATATCTAGTTTCTTTTTCCAATGTTGACCTTCTTTCTTTAAGTCTATCAAGATCTCATTTTTAATAAATATTTTCTAATGTTTAAAACGAAAGTCGTTTTAAATAGATTTTAATTATTTAAAATAAGTGTCGTTCGTAATTTTTTATGTAGGTTTATAATTTTACTTCCAAAATTATCCTTTAATTTTTCTCACATCCTGATTATACAGGTTATATTTTCAAGACAATTCAACGAGCAATTAATAAGAGTATATCAAATATTTCATTAACTTTTTTAATAAATCTAACGTCCTTCTAAAAAATTTTTATTTTAAATAAGAGGGATAATTTATTAGTTAAATTTGACTTGCAGGTTCTTTTTTAAATACATGTCCATCAATGCCCCATGTTTAATAAATATCTATCATTTAAATTCAACTTGCTGGTTCTTTTTTAATGTATTTATTGACCTAGTAAGTGGGGTTCATTATTGGTCTAAAAAAACGGGGTGGTAGCAGTCATTTCATCTCATTAATTCACTTAATGGAGGAATCAGTTGCCAGGTGTTTGGTGTGTTCGTCCAGATAAAAGACAGAGTGCATTTATATTTAATTTGAAACTAACCAGAGTTTTGGTTAAATGGGGGATCCCCTACAAACATAGATTTCTTATGTTAAGCAAATTAAGTGGCTTTTACGTATTTATCTTTGTTGTGGTGTGTTTTTATCTTGATTTTCTTAAACGTTCTAGTTCCATTTGTTCTTCCCAGGTTCACCATCCATTTCTTCATAACACTTATAATAAATAATAAATTATACAATCTTAATAAATATATATTCAAAAACTATGAATTTTTATATCCATTAAAGACCCAAATTTATGTGTATTGAGTTGGAGATATATTCTACTTTTGGAGCTACAGAGGATCGTTAGGTAGACATTAAGCAGCACAGTTTAGTCACTTTCTTTATCATACCCCAATTCTTAACGTGGCCATGCCTCCAAATGTTTTAAAATCATATCGAAAAATTAAAATTTTATCACAGAGATGACGATTTTAGCATCTTAATGAAGCAGATCAAAATGAGATAGAGAAGAATAAAAAAAAAAAGGAAAGGATAAAAGAAGGAACAACTGCTACTTTATGTTTATTTCTTTCTACTTAAAGGGTGGGAATTAATAATCATTACGAGACTATTGGTCACTTGGTGCTTGTTTGCTTGCTTGTTAGAGACAAAATGATGTAGGTTCTTAGTGTTATTGTGTTTATTAATTAGATGAGATGGTCATCCAGTATTTTCTTTGACAGATACTATAAATCTCTGAACATTATTTCTCTCTAATTTTGGATCGCAATTAGAACAAAGAAGAAAATGTTTAAGGTCTCAACTTAATCAGCGATGACTTTGGGAGCTCTCGTGTTCTAGTAATCAGTTTTGCCCTTAATTTAATGATATGCAAAAATAATTAAAGAAGTAATGAAAATAAGAATTTAAGCACTTCTCTCACATTGTTAAAAAACAAGAAGAAGCTTCTAGCTTACCAACAACTTCAAGCCTGTATTTAAAACAATATCACCAGCAACTGCACAATTAGACATAAAATAATGGAAATCCACACCAATTGTTTGTGCTTTAAAATATCTAATACAAAACATTACAAATTTAGTGAGAAACAATAGAATGAGACCAACAAGTGGGGGACGCATCTTTCACCTGTAAAGGATCTCGTCGTAGGGCCTTTTGTAGAATTTTAGGAATGGTAAGAGAGACTCACGAGACTTGTCAGATGTGCAGTTCTTTTTCGAAAACATAAACACGGCCTGTGATCGAAAGAAAGAGGGTCGTGGGGTCTACGGTTGACTAATTTTAAGCTCCTCACTCACGGCCACACATTGTGGCATAGGAGTCGAGGGGAACAAAGTTTTGTTGGTGGGCCTTGCGTAACCGTTGATGCTTCGACATGGCGTTCTAGCAATCGATGATGCGAGAGAGACAGATCTCACATTGAGTGTGGACATCTCTGCCGAGTCCAAAGGAGACTTGTTGCTGGCACGCACTTTCAGAGCAATCGGGTCGGTCAAGATAAGGTACCATGATTTAGTGAGTTAAAACGTTGAGACACAACAAATGAAAACCTTAAAGATGAGCATGAGCCATCCTTGGCTATTGATGTGATCGACGAAGGCTCAAATCGAAAGGATGAGACTCATGGACAACTGTGAGAATCACAGAACTATAATTATTCTTCAAAATCGAGCAAAGATACCACCATCGTGACCAGCAATAGCTCAACAAATGATCGAACACCTGCAATCGTTCACATTCCACAATTGTTTAAACAGGCAAGATTTGACTTATGAGTTAGTAGGAGACCCCCTATAGAAAACTAACTAAAAAAGGTAGAGAAAGGAACAAGAGGAGGTTAATAGTAACAACCTCTTACAGGTCCGACATATGAAAGAGTTGACTTGTTTGTGGTAGAAAATGAGACAACAAACTAAAAGACATAAGAATTAGCCACATAAATTTATATTTTACCTTCCACATATAAGAGAATAGAGAAGGTGGGTCGATTACAAAAGCCTTGTAAAGCATGCACGGGTAGTACTCCGCCCCAATTCTCAGTGTTAACAGGAGCAGATTCATAAAAGCTAAAGCAGACCTGAAAAAGCCTAAGAAGATAAGATGAACAAACTATAAAAAAACTGATGGCAGTGTTACACCGAGACCCAGTTATCGATTTAAATCCAATTATAAGGTTGTCAAGTATTAATTAAAAGCATTAAAAAAAAGTTAATGACCAATTCTATCATAGTATAAAATAGATTGAATGTGTGTGTGTGTGTGTGTGTGTAGGTTCAATTCTCGGTAATGCCCTATAACAGAAAGAGCCTGACCAATAATGGAACAATGAAGATGTGACATCAAGAGGAGGTTCAGACATTGTATGGTAGTGTAGCCGAGCTCTGAGTTTGAGCTCATGCATGTTTACCAGAGCAAAAAGTGTTACATGTCCCTAAACGTTTATAGGTTATTAACAAAATTTTGGAAGAAATGAACACACTTACATTGAAGAGGAGTATAAATTGTTTGTCGTTCTTCGTATGGTTGAAATGGTCACCTCTAAAGTAAACGTGAAGAAGCGTGTGAATCTGTGTAAAAAATAAAGTGAAAGATAGAATTTTGATATAATGAATTAAGAAGCAAAAAGAAATGGAAATGGAGGTAGGATCTAAAAGTTTATATAGTCATTTATAGCTTCTGTGAATGGAACTTGTGATAATCTTGTTTAACGTGAAAAATCTGTAACTCATGGAAATAAAGGAATAGTAAAGCCTTTGAAGCTGTATATACGTAACAGATGCAAAGTTGGAATCTTGAGAAGATATACAAAAGGAATCCTATTGACTATTTCCTTTTTTTCCTTCACTTTGAAAAAAGGTAGAAAGTGAAATAAGAGGGAAATGGCGGAGTTGAAAATAACCAAAACAGATCTTGAATCTTCATCATGACCTGTTACATAGGTGACTCCTTATGCGAGCTCAGTAGAAAATTCATCTGCCATAAAGCTTTCTGTATTCCAAAGCAAGAAACATAAAACAAAAAGCAACCAAAAAGTATAACAATTGATAGATTCTAAGCTAACATTTGTTCTTTATTTTGAACTCGTGGCTAATGGAACAAAAAGGAAAACAAATGATTATTAAAGACAGAAGACTGAGAAGTAGTAAAAAAAGTGTAAGACAAAACTTTTCTCCAAAATCTGGTGGTAGTAATCATATGATAATGGATGGAGGTTGTTGTTATAATACCAATTACTATGTTGTCTCTCCAAGAAAGGCAAGCCCTTAACACGTTATCACCTTTAACTTTCAAGAATCGTCCAACAAGTGTTATTGCAAAATATCTCCTATGATTAGGTAAAACAGAATGTTAATGGAAATAGTTATTCTCTCCGGTACTGATATAATCTTGAAGATAAAGACAATAGAAACACTACAGACTTTTATCTAAAATTAAACATTATGACTGCAAATGAAAAACTTGACATCAAACACTTAAATTGAAAAGGAAGTATTCATAATTACGACGGAGAAATGGTGAAGCAGAAACCCAAAAAGTTTGAATCTTGACCCATGAAAGAAAACTAAGTATAAACAGTGAAACCCTCACCTACTTCAGCAAGAGCTGAGTTGGTTTCCTTAGAAGCTCCAGCATAGCTTTATTTTTCTCATTGAGTGGATGATATGCTTCTTTCTTTCCCATTATGAACAAAATGAAGTAATATCAAAGGAAAGAAAAAAGGGCAAATATGTTGGAAATCTTCTGCTTTACACAACAATTTAAAACATGGGAAATAAAAGATAAAGTTTAGCAGGTGAAATAACTTTTGACAATGTGATTTTTTCTTCTTTGTTTTCTTCGACAATATGATTAATTGCTTGGAACGAGAGAAGGGGACTTGATATGATGTGCAGGCACCTATTTGTTTGTTCAGGTCCTTGAGGGAATAATCACGAATTCTCTTTATAGAAGTGTAAATTTTGGATTGATAGGACAATCAAAATTTAAGATTTAGTCGGCTGTGTCCGGTAATCTAATGTGAATGGGGTAGATCATGGTGTCAAGAATTGAAGTAAGAGGCTTATTGCCAGAAAAGTTGAGGGATCTTCTCAGTTGCATTTACACTAGCAAGGTGTTTTCTTGATCACTTAAACTATTGTTCAAGATAGCTTTTACACCATTAAGCTGAAAACACACAAGAGATGAAAAGAGAATTAATCTTTGAGTTGAAAATTTAATATCTTTGTTAACATGAACAAGTTTGCCATTTTTCATTTGCAACAATAAACATCAGATACTTGCTACTACATGTTCTCATGTAAACCAAAAGAATGGCCATCTTAAAGGTGGATTGCAGGAAGAAAGCTTGATCTAAGAGTTGAAGCCACCATTTTTTTGGAATTGCTTAAAGCAAACAATTGAATTATGAGATATATGAGGGTGCTGAAGAACCAAGCTAGCTTGAGCTCTCTTGTGCCTCTCATTAGACTAAATTTTGTGTGGATAGGTCTGCAAGAAGAGTACCAATTATAAACGAACCAACAACTTGATATAAGCGAATTTATGTTTTCGCAATCACAGTTGTGATTTTAAGTCATTTATACTACTGCATCTCTAAATCGTTATTTACGGTATTGTATTTTGCCACTCAAATACTCCACTCAGTTATTCTCAACTGCTACATCTTCCTACTCAATTATTGTCAAGATTTGTGTTAATAAGTGATGTTGCATCTCAAAATCGGCGGCATATGTATTTATTGCATGTGTCTCTCTGTGTTTAGACTTTGGGTTGATAGGTTAGATTGTTCAGTCAACAACCAAAATTTATTTGTCTGAGATTTAGTCGACTCAAAGTTTCTTTCACCTAAGAGACGCGTCCACCTATTCCCAAATATAATATGCATTGATGACCATAACTTATGTATAAGGGAGGTTTTGAAAAGAAGAGATAATATTTGTTTTCACTTCTTAAATATCATTCCATCTCTAATGTTATACATTTGGAAACATTTTTCATGAAGAGCATAGTTGTCTTACTTTTAACTACGCACTTATACTCTACCGCCCAATAAAGAAATAACACACAAAACAGGTAATATTACTCCATGCTCCATCGTTTGTTATCTCTAAGCACTTCTTTTCATTAAAGTTATGACTGACGTTGTTAGTTGATGTTTGAAAGTTAACCCACACAGAATGAATTGTATGGACAGTATTCCTGGATCCTGCATTTCTCCACAAGAGCTACATATGGGTTATGCCTAACTCACCAATAACAGACACAGGATAAATGCATACATATTTCTCCATTTTCATATCAAAAACAAACAAGGGAAAAAGAACATAAAATAAACATACCCATCGATGGTTGGTGGAACAAATATCCCTCTTAAAATAGCAACAATCAATCTCTAATGTTATACATTTGGAAACATTTTTCATGAAGAACACAATTGTCTTACTTTTAACTGCTCACTCATACTCTTTACCGCCCAACAAAGAAACAAGCTAAAACAGTTTTCCATAGATGCATAACACACAAAACAGGTAATATTACTCTATGCTCCATCATTTGTTATCTCTAAGCACTTCTCTTTAAGAAAGTTGTGACTCACGTTGTTAGTTGATGTATCCTGCATTTCTCCACACTAACTAAATAATGTTGATTTCCTTATTCTTCTCTAAATTGCATATTTCTCTTTCGCCTTCAATGAATCACCACAGTCATCACCATCTGATGATGACCTGCAAAAAGAAATAATAGAAGAGTTAAAAACCTTAACAAAGAGCATTCTCTTCTGTTATTTCAATTTGGAAAATCAGTTATTACTCGATGATTCATGTAATTTATTTCCCACATTTTTGTTTTTGAAATATAATTGATGTTTTATTAGTTAAAACCATTTATGTACAGTACAGAAGAGTTAAAAATCTTTACAAAGAACATTATATTCTGTTGTTTCAATTTGGAAAATCAGCCATTGCTCTACGATTCAACTTATCACCCACTTTTTTTATAAAGATTAGTTAAAACCATTTATGTACAATACAAGGATTCGACAGAAATCCAAATTCTAAACAATTTTACTTAGTAGTTAAACCCCATTGTAATAATCCAAACACTATCTTTATATACAAGTCGCATCAATGAAGTATACAAAACTACTGGAACACAAACACCATACCACCACCATGCTCTATCATATCTCCAACCACAATCTCACTTAAAAGTCTCAAATTCCCCAAGATGTTGTCATCCAAAATTCTGATGTTGTTACCCAACACTGACCTGCGTCAACAAAAATGGAAAACATATTTTTGATCTTAAAATCTTGATTTTACATAAATATGAAGATCATCTAAAAGAGGAACACCCACCTGTAACAGTTGTGGTAAATCGTCACCGACGATCACCATCACCACCAGAGCTCCGCTCTTTCTCAACCTACTGCATCTATTTCTGGACAAGCTTATCAATCGTCGATTGCACCGCTTCTTAGTCTCCAATTAGCAACTGTGTTATAACTTCTAGATCCTTCTCAAAGCATGCCTCTTCGAACTCCTTCTATATTGGGCCCCGTTTCTGGAGTCCAACCCTTGAACCATAAAATGTGGGCATGTTCCAATTAAATCTCCTTAACCATTTTCGATTCATCTTTATGCTTTGATACCACTTTTGTTAGAACCCCATTTTTGGAGTCCAACCCTCGCTTGTCATACAAACGTGAGCATAATCCAATGAAATCATATTGTACCTGCCCTTTGATCAATTGATAAATGATAATCCATTCTTATGATTATGTCCTCAATCATATTGTACCTGCCAAAATTCTCCGGGAGAAACTCCACTAACCCCTACGGGTCGCCGCGGCGACTTTAAAAGACTGACTTCGCCGCGGTGAACAGATGGAAACTTCTGCTGAGATCCTTCGGGAAAAGTTCAGAAACCTATAGAATCTTAACCTCTAAACCTAAAATTTCCAATGGTTTCCACATCACTCTTATCTTACTTTCAATTTATGTTGTCCTGAATTCTCTCCCTTTAATGCATCATCATTTCATAACAATTCAATATTATCTCATAATACTTTCTCATCTCTTTTCATTTAATTCATTTCTTACAAGTAATTCTCATTATTCATAATTCCTATCTTTCTCCCATGACATCTCACTTATGAATCAACAATTCATGATCAAAATTCATCATCTCAACCTTATCCATACGCAAATTCATATTTTCACTCAACATCATCCATATATGATTCATAATTCATTAACATCAAAGAGAAGGGTTCTTTACAAAGTTAAAGTGACATTTCAAACTACAATACATCAATGTTTCAAAATCTCAAAATACATAAGGTACTTGAAGCAATAATACTTGAAATGCGACTAAAACCTCATGATTACAAAATCTAGCTTAAAATACAAAAAATGCATAATCGGAGTTAGGTCTTGACTCTCTTTCACTCCATCTTTTGCTCATCACCTGGACATGAAGAGGAGAATGGGGAGGAGCTTAAAGTTCATAGGTAACAAGTTTATAACAGAGAAATAAGCAAAAACTATTTTTAAAACTTATTGCCATTATGCATTTTGGAAACCATAGTAATTTTGCATGAAAAAAATCACCAAACACTTATTTCTCAAAATTGTCAATTTATCAAACAATTCATGAGCAATTATAAATCATGTATGCATCAAACTTGTTAACACTTCATAAGCACATCAAAATGGCTTGGGAGGTCCATGAACAGAACGAGCTAGCATATTTCCCAAAAAGGGTCCTGTGTAGTCATGAACAGAACGAGCTAATACAATCCCACATAGTAGTTTTGTGTAGTCATGAACATGAGGGAGTCTTTGAAGGAGCTCCATGCTACTAGCGGGCAGGCGGGAGAAGCCTTTAGTCGAAGTGCACTTGATAACAGAATAGACCAAACTAAACCCAAATAACATGTATTTCACAATCTTGTAAGCTTGTTGCCTAAAATGGCACATTTTCAAAACTTGATCTTTTTCAAACATAGTATCTTTTCAAAAAATCATTTTCATATTCTTTTCATAAACCATCAACACAAAAATCACATACCAAATACATAACATCTTCTCAAAGCATTAAAAAAAACAATAATTACACATTCATAAAATAGTTGAAATCGTTTATTTTCCATCATTTTAAAGAAAAAATTAATGTCCTATTACTCAATTATAAAAATGTAACCCACCTTGATTTCCTTGCTTAAAGACTTGCTCAAAGGTGCCTCACCTTTTGCTCCTCTTGCCTTCCTTGATTTCCTTTAACAATAGCCAAAAACCCAAACTTTCAGGTCAATTTTTCATGATCATTCTGATCAACTAAATGAAGAAATTTGATAACACTTTCTTCTAGAAAAATGTTACCCATTGTCTTAAGTTTCTAATGACACCAAAATCATTAAATTTGATTCAATAATCTAAAAGTTATAACCCAAACATTTCAGACTATTCTTATACTTAAACAGTATTCTATGTTCAACTTCCATCTAAAAATTGAAATTCTTAGAAACTGAATTGGAACTTGATTCTTTCATACAACTTGTATCCCTATGTCTCTAGTTTACTCCAAATCAAAAATCACTCCATTTAGACAACTACATAAAAATTTATGCCTAAAATATAGAAGCATATTCTGTGCTGGAAAGTTCGCCGCGATACTTTTACAGAAATATGCTTCGGGAACATATTTTGCTACATGTTCTAGTTTTTAACTTCCCACCTTTCACATATAACCCATCTTAAACCTAAATCGTCACTTCTACTTCATTTTAAACTCCATTTAAACTCAATATCATTCACAAACCAATTCATAATCTATACTTGTTCATTAACCAAAAGATTAAAACATTTTCATATACCATTTATCAACAACTTCCCACACACATTCAACTTCATTTTCACTTTCATTTAACTTCTAACTATCACCAAAACATGCTTCATTCATCAAATCAAAAAGAAGGATGCTTATACTTATTTGTTTATCCAAAGCTTCTTCAATCACCATGAAACCCTAGCTTAGAAATCCCTAAAAATCAAAATGATTCTTTAGTGCTTTCTTTCTTCCAACACAAACCCCACACAAATCCATTTCTTTAAACCCTTTTCTAACAAAGCAAGAAGGAGAGATGATTACCTTAGCAAATCCTCTTACTTCTTCTTCTTTCCACGTTTTCTTCCCCTCCCTTTCTTCTTATTTTCGTTCTTCTCTTCTTCTCACACAAGACAACAATTTCTTCTTTCACTTATACCCTAAATGAATGTGCAAAGTCCATTATGCCCTCCCATTAAGCCTTAGAACCTTTTAACCTTAAGTGTCACGTCCAATTTGCCTTATAACATCTTACTACTTTAATCCTTTAATCAAATTAACCCATGTCATAAAAATCCTACTAACCTTGACATAATAATTAGCTCCAAAAATTAATCCATCAATCCTCATAATTTATTTAAATCATGCTCAATTTTAATAAAATAATAAAAAAATTTCAGGTGCCAACATTTCTCCCCACTCCCCTTAAAGGAATTTCTTCCTCAAAATTCTTACATGACTGATCAATTGGCAAGGGTATGTCTTCTCATACTCCTCCATTTCCTATTTAGCTTCATCACTCGAGTAATTTCTTTTAATTGACCATAGTCGATAGATTTTCCAGGTCTTTCTATTACTCATTTAGTCATTCACTTTCTTAGTTGGTTTCTTAATATTTCTCAGATTATTCACAAATTTCACTTCCTGTGCTGACATTACATTTATGTCAGATCATATCGATATTTCTTAACATACTCACAATAACACATCTTTGTTGGTATTACCAACTCATAAGTCAATGGTCCGGTTCTAAGTAACTTTATATGAACCAATACAATTCAAGCTTAGTTGCTCCTTTATCCTAACCTGAGCATATCTTACTCTCAATCTAAGCAGTAAGCACACCTTGGGAATGTGATACTCTTAGAAACATTTCATCCTTCGCTTCATAGTTCACATCTCTATAGTATCAGTACATTTAACTCTTATGTCTATCTCATTGTATTCCATACCTTTTGGCGTGGATCTGTTGGACCCCAAACCTGTTTATTTATTCTATTAAGTATGATTAAAATCGTTTTGAGGTCTTATTGGATTAATTATTTTTAAGAATAATTAGTATGTTAATGTTAGCAGGATTAGTTATTGAATTGATAGAATTAAGCTATGCATGTAGTAAGAGTGTATGAAGGGTAATTTTGGCA
>JANZXV010000211.1:8992271-9004921 GCA_027576455.1 Erythroxylum roigii | reverse complement strand
AGATCATTCACTACCAATTCTATTCGAACTCTTAAACCATTTTAGGTCATAAATGACTCATAATCAATTACAAATAAGAATACCTAGCCAAAATCTCATAATCTCTTATATCAATTTACATTCTTAAACTGTCTTTTTCTTAGCACATGACTAATTTACCACAAATTCTCATTTAATTGTCATTTAATAAATCAAATCTCCAAGAAAAATGTTCGGGGTCCAACAAATCATTTTGCCCAAAATTCAATTCAGCATTATACGCTCTTTATTGCACTAGATTTGATAACCTCAATATCCAAATTTGTGATACACTGCTATTGAATATTCAATGCATCAGATCACACCACTAGCCTTACTAGGAAATACTCATTTGTACAATCATCCTTCAAATAACTCTATCTATTGTCTCAATCTCGTATTCCATTCTTCCAACTCAATATTACCTCAAATTAAATAATCCGTGTATTTCAAAATGCTCCTGTACTTATAATGTCTCCAAATTTTCAAAACGACCACTATTGTGGCAAGTTCCAATTTATACATCAAATAATCATCTCATGAGGCTCAATTGTCTCCCTACATATGAATTCACTTTATTATGCTACATTGGATTTTATCCTAAACTCTTATACAATATCATTGCATACTATAAAATCTCATAACCTAGACGATAAAATTAAATCGGTGTTAATTCCTCAAATTTCTCTTTACTTTCATCACTCATCGATTTACACGTTTTTCCTCAAGTATCCAAACTATTCTTCTCAACTTTTCGAATACATTTAACATGTCATCAAATTTTTGCTTGGATCGCTTTAACTTTAAATACCATAGTACTGTCAGGGGAAATTGTTAACTTAAACTATTATTATCAAACTCCATGTTTCCCCTGATTAGTTCTCTTAATTCCTTAAGCAACTAATTACTCAATGAGGTAACATTATCTCACGTTATTTTCAATTTTCTAATTGGCTTACCTTTCTTGAATGATTTTCTCCATACTTTAGATTTCCTCATATTTCACCTTGATTTATTCTAATGTTTGCTCATTCATACTAGTTTCTCCGAACATTTCAATTTATTTTTAATCTTAACTTCCTGTATTTGTAACACATTCATCATGTCAAATTTATATCTCCTGAACATATTTACACATAATATAACGTGAAGCTATATACTCCTCATATTAGCAATCATTGTCTCCTCAAATTCAGGAATCCACTCTCATAGTTGGATACTCTACATCAAACAAATTATATACATTCTCAGTAGTATCTTCTACTTTTTATGCTTGAGTCTCCGCTAGGGATATGACTCTAATATTTACTTTTGATTTGTTTAATACTCATTCATTCCTCGAAATGGAACATTTGATTCACGTGATATGATTCGATAATACATCTCTATCTCACAAAGACTTCTTTATCAATCAACTATATTCCTCATTGTTGTTTCAGCTATTCTTAATACCTCAATAAGATCAATTTCAATAGTTCATAATACTTCAATAATTTCAATTTCTGTCATACTTTAATGATAAAAAATACTCTTTATAATAAAAACTCAATGAAATAAGAGTCATATTCGTTTACTCTAATTCATCTCATGATTTTAACTATAGGGATTATAAATTATCTCCTATACCATATTTAAATATAGAACTCGTATGTACTCAATCACATTATTCACCAATGTAACCCTATTATCGGACATGTATTCATAATAACTGGTCAACATAACCTTGAGAACTTCTACATATATCACTATCATTTGTTTCAGTTTCCATACGTACTTTCTTAATCAATTTAGAAGCATATATGTATAGCCATCTTGAAATTTTGATCTCAATTCCACTAATATCTTCTTACACCAGATTATAACTTTTATCACAGTAATTAAACAATCATTTACATTCCAAGTTCAACCTTTCAACTCCACTTTGCATAGTGCACTTAAATCTGATCATTTCCACCTATGTCTCTATTTCTTAGTTAATTCATGAAAATATTCTCACATCCATATCAATTTAACTACGTATTCACAACAAAATTCCGTCACCATATTTTCTAACATAACCACAAATACTGAATCTATGTCTAACACATCGGACTACGTAATATTTCTTATTTCTAAATATTCACAAACTTTCATTTTCTCATATCATGTAATGCCCATGTAAGATCCTAATTCTGGCGCTTTGATACCAAACATGATGGGCCCCATTTCCTAAGTCCAACCCTTAAACCATAAAACATGGGCGTGTTTCAATTAAATCTCCTTAACCATTTTCGATTCATCTTTACGCTTTGATACCACTTCTGTTGGAACTCCGTTTTTGGAGTCCAACCCTCGCTTGTCATACAAACGTGAGCGTAATCCAATGAAATCATGAAGCTTAAAGTCTTATACCATTATGTTCCTTGCTTAAAGACTTGCTCAAAGGTGCCTCACCTTTTGCTCCTCTTTCCTTCCTTGGTTTCCTTTAACAATAGCCAAAAATTCAAACCTTCAGGTCAATTTTCCATGATCATTATGATCATGTAAATGAATAAATTTGATAATACTTTTTTCTAGAAAAATGTTCCCAATTGTCTTAAGTTTCTAATGACACCAAAATCATTCAATTTTGTTCAGTAATCTAAAAGTTATAACCTAAACATTTTCGAACTATTCTTATACTTAAACAGCATTTTGTGCTCAACTTCCATCAAAAAATTGAAATTCTTAGAAACTGAATTGGAACTTGATTCCTTCATACAACTTGTATCCCTATGTCTCTAGTTTACTTCAAATCAAAAATCACTCCATTTGGACAACTATAGAAAAAGTTATGCCCAAAATACCCAAGCATATTCTGTGCTGGAAAGTTGGTCGCGGCAAACTTTTACATAAACATACTCCGGGAATATATTTTGCTACATTTTCTAGTTTTTAACTTCCCACCTTTCACATATAACCCATCTTAAACCTAAACCGTCACTTGTACTTCATTTTCAACTCCATTTCAACTCAACATCATTCACAAACCAGTTCATAATTTATACTTGTTCATTAACTAAAAGATTAAAACATTTTCATATACCATTTATCAACAACTTCCCACACACATTCAGCATTTTCACTTTCATTTAACTTCTAACTATCACCAAAACATGCTTCATTCATCAAATCAAAAAGACGGATGCTTATACTTACTTGTTTATCCAAAGCTTCTTCAATCACGATGAAACCCTAGCTTAGAATTCCCTAAAAATCAAAACGATTCTTTAGTGCTTTCTTTCTTCCAACACAAACCTCACACAAATCCATTTCTCTAAACCCTTTTCTAACAAAGCAAGAAGGAGAGATGATTACCTTAGCAAATCCTCTTCCTTCTTCTTCTTTCCACGTTTTCTTCCCCTCCCTTTCTTCTTATTTTCATTCTTCTCTTCTTCTCACACGAGACAACAATTTCTTCTTTCATTTATACCCTAAATGAATGTGCAAAGTCCATTATGCGCTCCCATTAAGCCTTAAAGCCTTTTAACCTTAAGTGTCATGCCCAATTTGCACTTATAACATCTTACTACTTTAATCCTTTAATCAAATTAACCCATGTCATAAAAATCTTACTAACCTTGACATAATAATTAGCTCCAAAAATTAATCCATCAAATCTCATAACTTATTTAAATCATGCTTAATTTTAATTTAAAAAAAATTGGGGGCCAACATTCCTTGTGTTCTCGCTAAATAAGTGTCTTCACAACACACCCCACGAGTCAGGCCAGATGAAGAAGTAAGTGGGTCGTAGCATGTCTTGGTACAGGCTGAAGACCTCCTTTCAGATACTAGTGACTCGCCCATAGTTCAACAACTCCTCCTTTTCATCATCAAGCGATTTCTTTTTCTTCGCGACGTATCTATCTGATAGCTCCTCCACTGTGTCCAGGCCCTCGTGCAAAAACCGATGATTAAGGATCGGACGACATAGGTTCTAGAACCATCACATATGATGGTAGAGGTGACGATGATGCTGAAGGTGTTTTTGCGGCATATGTTGGGTTAGAGAGAGGGAGAAAAGAACCGTCATATATGGTGGTAGAGGTGACGATGGTGTTGAAGGAGGTGTTGCGGCAAATGTTGGGTTTGAGAGAGGGAGAAAGAAAGAGAGAGAACTTTATAAAAATAGCATAAACTTTGAGAGTTTGGTTTTTAAGTGACGTCTAATAAAAATTGAGACTGTTCAATAAAATGAGTCATTGGATGTATAACACGTCAGCGAACGACGATTATATATATATATATATATATATATGCGATATACCTATTTATATACAAAAGAACAAAATTAATTAAGGAAAAATTTACATAAGGAATAACCTAATTTGTGCCTAAATGTAAGTTACAAGTTGAATAGAGATTATTACATAAATATATAAGTACATCTTAAATTATATTTATAATTCTTGACTTAATCCATTTCTTCTTAAATGTTAATATAAAACTTAGAAGTAATATACAAGCGTCATTTTGAGTAGATATATACCACGTTGGAGTGGATGAGGTTTAACTAGCATTTAATTTTTAAAAAATTAGAATTCTTAGACTCACATCCAACCTAGCTCAAGAAATGAGTCTAATTTTCAAGTGTAAGTCTAACCAATTATAAAATTTTTAAATTTGAACCCAAACATAAATATATATCTTATAAAAATGTTAATATTTATATAAAATATAATTATGACATATTAACATTAATTTATATGCATACACATTCATATTAAATTTGATTAAAAAAATTTATCATTTTTCAAATAAAAACGATCATAAACTTGTTGTAAAATAAAAATATAATTTCTTAAAATTCATAATAAAAATATAATTAAGTAAATAATTATAAACATGTATAATTATGATAAGGTTTAAATAATAAAATATTTATTTGAACATTAACTAAATGAGAGTTCTTTCATATCGTCATCGTTAAAAAAATTATTTTTCTATGATAAACAATTAAAATAAAATAGGTAATTAAATATATAAATATTTACTTAAATATTTTTATATCTTTTATTCCCTTTTTCAATAGTTATATGGATGAGAAATTATTAAATAACAATTATAAGTTAATTCATTTACGATTATTTAAATATAGGATTGTGCCGGCCCATGGAAACCTATCCTAACGTATGAGCCCAATGTTGTTACTTTGTTAGCTGGGCGGCGATAACGTGGACCAATCCACTTAATGCCCAGAGTCCGAAAATTTTTGGTATTAGCGGACCTCAAGTGACTATTAAATACACCTAATAAACCCCCCTATAAAGCACCGCTGTCCCAGCGTTTAAGCAGCCAACTGTCTGGTCAATCAATCACAACCGTTCGTCAGTTATCAACCATGGCTCCGATTAAAGTTGGCGATGCTTTGCCCGACGGAACCCTCGCTCACTTTGACGAGAATGATCAGCTCCAGCAAGTCTCCATCCACTCTCTCGCCGCCGGCAAGAAGATCGTCGTCGTTGGTGTTCCCGGCGCCTTCACCCCTACTTGCAGGTTACTGGAAAAGTTACCTCGGCTCTTTGGTTTAGCCTTTTTATTTTTAACTCTTTACCAATAAATTACTCATAGTCGGTCTGATTTGGCTGGCGTTCGTGTAGCTTAAAGCATGTGCCCGGATACGTTGGGAAGGCTGAGGAGCTGAAAACGAAGGACGTGGCCGAAATCCTCGTGATTAGCGGTAATGAGTCCCGTAATTATCTCTGGGATTAGCTTAATAAAGCCTTTTTTATGTTTAAATTGAACGGGCCAAAATATTTCTTGGTTGGGCAGTGAATGATCCGTTCGTTATGAAGGCATGGGCAAAGACATTTCCGGAGAACAAGCACGTGAAGTTCTTAGCAGACGGGTCTGCGGCGTACACCCACAAGCTTGGGCTGGAGCTTGATCTGAACGAGAAAGGGCTTGGGGTTCGCGCGAGGAGGTTCGCTCTCTTAGTGGATGACCTCATTGTGAAGGAGGCTAAAATTGAAGAAGGTGGCGAGTTCACCGTATCTAGTGTGGATGATATCCTTAAGGCTCTTTGAAAGATATAATGTATCTGTGTTTTAATAATACATAATATAATGTGAGTGCGTATGTCTGGTAATTAAAATACAGAGGGTTTCTTTCTACGAAATTTTTATAAATTATAAAAGCCTATCAGTTACAGTCTTGAGTTTTGACTTGATCAATCAAAGTGGGTAACGTAACGTTCCGGTAAATTTCGGTAGTCTAGACTAGTTTAGTCTCTGACCGTAACCCATACTTGCCTTATCGGTACACGTTACCGTATTACCGATTAAACTTGCAGCGAACGAGGTCCTGGTCAAAACTTAAAACACGACTGAATCATCATAATATCCCATAGTAGGAGAATTCATCATTAATTGACGAAGAACATACGTAATAGAAACCAACTACGTTGAATGATATAGGATAGGGCAAGCTAAACCATAGGAAACTAAGTTTAACTCAACACTCATCGCCCTAAATTATGGCGGACTCGTGTTTTGATGTTAATTGTTACATAATTGATGTTACTATTTGTTTCTTAAATTTATATAATCTGTCGTTACCTTTAGTGTGCATCTTATGTAATTACATATTCCAAACCAAATAATGCAAGAAAAGATGTGCAAACGGAAGCCAATTTTTGGTATTGAATGGAGATGCGGGCTAAGTGTGTTTTAATGGAGTTATTTCCATGATACTGTACTTCAAGCTGCCCATAAAAGCCTTAAGGCTCCACCAGATGAATAAAATTGACCACTTCCCTATATGTGAAAATGCAGAAGTGAAATGACATTTGCTTTTGATGAAAAACAATAACCTAGCTAGCTATAAAAAGAATAACGGCAATGTGCTACATTATTGTTACAGCATATTCATTTGTCTGTGAGACTGAGATTCAAAATCGTAATAGTCGCCATTTGTTGGCGCACCAAATCCATACATTTCCTCGGAAGGTATGTTGTGACTTTCTCGTACCTTGAATGGTGAAGCCCATGGAAATGGTGTTGAAGGATTTGAGCTAGACGCCTCTTGGTTTATGCTAAAAGTTGGTGGATTCGGAGGAGAATTACCAGCTTGCCTTCTGTTGGAGGAGCTGGGTGTTGTCATAGGTATCGAAGTTGATTGCTGCTGGTTCTTCATTGGTGACTTGGGTCGCAGAGCCTCTATTTCTGGGGTAGTCATGACCAGGTGAGGTGCATCTGGTGGGGGATTTCTGCCCCCTCCTCCTTGCCAAACTTTTCCATCCTTGTCAGCAAAATTCCTCACGTATGCCTGAAATGTTGCCAGGCATCATGTCACAAGTCGTCATCTTCAAACTTAACGAGGTCAAAATACCACAAGTAATCCTTCTTTACATGCATATCAAACAAAAGATAAGACTAGATGTTCTTTTCCTCTAAAAGATTACCTTTCCTTTTCATAAAATCCAAATTTCTCCCAGGTACCAAATCAAATGTATTTACTTACATCTTACAGGCTAACTTTTAATTTTAAACCGACAGGTTTTAAGGAACCAAATGACTCATCGCATAGGACTAAATCAAGATCCTTCCATTCAATGCTAACATCCAGAACCTCTATTTTCAATCATGTAGTTGGTCAGTTTCACAAGCAGCTTCAGATTATGGTAAAGACATACAAGTGACTGCATTTCTTAAAGAGAGTGTACCTCTGAATTGAAGTTTGAGGAGGACAGTCCTTTACCAACAGTCAGCCAACCAGATCTAATATTATGATCTTCACCAAAAAGCTCAAGCCTTCGGCGGCCTAGGGAGAAATGCTCAATTATCCTATACATATCCTCAGGTTTTTGAGTTGAACCTGAAATCCAAAGGCATAAAATTTTCCATTCAAGTGTTTGGAATTTTCATTGCAACACAATGAGTAAAACGGCAGCATTCATGACATGATATGGCCATCAACAAAGGGTATAACATTTTGTGGTTAACAGCAAAACTACATTGAAGACACATTCAAACCACAACAAAATGACGAATACTTCCCAATATCCATAAAAATTGAAAGAAAACATGTGAAGTTCCAATTGTTCATGAAATTGTTAACATCCAAGAAGAGTGATATGCTGCCACTTCGGGAATCTCATGGCCACTTGTCCACAAAAATGCATTTCCCGACAAAAGTATGCAAAAGAGGAAAGAGCTAAAGCAGTTATCATATAAATTCAGTTAAACTCAGCTCTGATTTGTCAAACTTTAAACAAAAAAACATGACTAACCATAAGGAGGTTCCTCAGCAATAATCACATCAGTGTCAATATTAGCATGGATTATATGACCATCAGTACTGCGGCGAACAGTTCCCTTTATACCCATCAAGCAGTGTTCCTACAATAAATAACAAAGTAACTAGTTTATGGAAAAACTAAATTTGTTAAAGAAATCTCTAGTTGAAGTGAACAAGGAAAGGTTCATTATCTACAATGCAGCAGAAATGTTTGAATTGTCGACCTTAGAATGCTGAAACAAGGTATGGGAATCATGCCGCAACCCTGGTGTTGCATTGGCTTTGTTAGTTTTTACCCAGCAAATATCCTCACATCTACGAAATCCCCACTGCAAGTAAAGTAAATACATGAAAACCACAATATACAGAGTAAAGTGAATTAGATTGAAACCAAAAAAACAAAAAAGTAACAACTGGATCTCTTCTTCATTTCAAAGCTTAAAAAGTTACCTTCTTCAGACACTGGCGGCCTTGCTCAAGGCCTGCACCATCTCCTACCCAGAGAAAGATAAAGGAAGGCGTGTCTGCTACTGCCTGCAAGGGAAAAAACAGAGAACATTGCATAGAATTACTGGTCAGCAAGTTGCTCAAGCAAGAAAAAAGAAATGCAAATTGATCGTTTCCCAAAAAGAACAGCTATTATCAGGAAAAGTAGAACTTAAAAGAGGGACTACCTCAATCTTAAGGTTTAATATCTCGTCAAATGTCCAATAGTCCATATGATCACCAATGCCAGGGGCTCGATGAACATACTCCTCCCATGGAGGATCTACCAATATGACATCAAACTTAGTTCCAAAGAATTCTGGCGACAGCTCAAATTCTTTTAGGTTACATTGCAAATACATGGGAGGAGAAGCAGACTTAACCACTATCTCATCCTTTTTCTGTATAAGCTCCCTAAGCTTTGGATAATCCTCTACAATATTGGTCAGTTCTAGCTCTCTGATAAAATTTTGGGGGTGCATACCAGTGTCAACAAAATTCTGCGAGTAATCATTCTGCTCTCCCCGTGAAGGGGCTTTTCCCGGGGGGCCACCATTTCTAGGAGGCACCCAACCAACTGGGTTCTTATCAGGTTGTGCTCCATGTCCAATTGGTCCAGCAGGAATAAAACCAGAGGTAGACATGGTAGGAGCCACTCCCCTTCCCGGCCCTGCTTGATTGAAAAACATAGGGTGATTTGGTGGAGCACCCATGTTAGGAGGAAATCTAGTGGTTGATGGTCCAGGAGGTACAGGAGAAAGTGCAGGTGGAACCCCTAACATATTCATCTCAACACCACGAGCCCCAGCCCAAACAACTGGCGGTGAAAATGGTGGAATGAAAACACCAGGGGTAATTGGAGGGCCCCCAGTTGGAGTCATACCAGGACCAAGTGGCTGCATTGCCCCAGGTGGAGGCATCCCTAGAGGCCCAAATGGTCCTCCCATCATGGGCAATGGAAGTCCAACTTGTTGACTGTCTCTTCCAGTAGGTCTACCTCTTCCTCCTCTTCCAATCCTGCTCCCTTTTAACCCATGCATGGGAGCTCTGACAGAGGATCCTAACTCTTGGTTACCATATGGAGGCTGTGAACCACTGCCCGAACCGTGGCCACCAATACCACGACCAGACACAGACCCTTTCTGGCCTCTTCCTTTACCTCCCGGATAGTCCATTTCATCCCTCCATGGACTTGGATCCCGCATAGATACCCTATCATCAATATATCTTTCTTTATCTTCTGCAGATGGAGCAGAATTGTATGAATCATGTCTCCTTGCCCTATCATCTCGCATATACGCCCAATCTTCAGCATTACTAGCAGCTTTTACATCAGACTGCTTAGCAGTTTCATTTCTTCGAGAAAAGTGGGATGTGGACTCTGCTCTTCCATAATCAAGAGGCTTGGTTTGAATCTCTATCACATCATAATTATCATTTGAAATTCCAAAATTTGATGAGGTTTTTACAGCTTCACCCCTGCTTCGACCATGAGGCCTTTCATTGTCATTCCTATCACGACCATGCCTTGGTTCCCAGTCTCTACCACGATCATAAACAAGGTCCCCATCTTTTGAGTCTCTATCATTGGCAGAGGATTGCCTCCTTTTCCAATTCTCTTTGGAAGTTTCCTTATCTCTATTTCTGTCACTCCAATCATCTCTGCCTTTTGATCTATCATCCCTGGAGCCATCCTTTTCCATATCTTTTCGTCTAGTATCTGTGTTTCTTTCATACTCCATGTCAGAGTGTTGTGATTCTTGGTGGCGTCTACTACTCCTCTCAGGAGTTCTGGACCTATTAGAATGACCTACCATACTTTTGTCTCTCATCCTTGTACTTCCATCTTCATCAACAGCAGAAGACTTTTCACGGCTTTCAGAAATATCCCTGTTAGTGGGAGTTCTCTGCTGCCTGTGCTTCTCATTTTTCTCTCGACCTGATTTGTCTTCACGGGTAATAGGACTACCCTTGTTTTCTTCATCTGCAACTTCAGACCTGCTTTTGGACTTATTCCTTTCCAGATCAACTCTTCTTTCTTCTTTGTAGCTGGTTTTGGTACCCTTATCATTGTACGAATCAGAATTCTTGTTTTTACCATCACTGAATTCACTTCTTGTATGTGTGCTTCTATCTTTATAATTCTCATATGTTGAATCAGAAGCCTTTACATTCTTGGTATCAGTCTTTTCATAATGATTTTCCTCAGGTTTCCTAGGGACGTCAGACTCATCCCATCTTCTTCTAGAGCTTCTACCATGCTCATTAGAACCACGAACCTTCTCTCGGCTGCTTTCTCTCCTTTCTCGATACTTAGAATCTCTATCCTGTGACTTGTCATGCTCCGCATCATGGGAGCGGTCTTCTTTGTTCTTACTCCCACTACGAGATCTCTCGTGCTCTGAGGTCTTTGATGTCATTTTCCGCTTTTCACTTTCATCCATCCGACCATGCCCTCTACTCACAGATTTTTCTCCACCTTGTCTGTTCTCCAATTCTCCATCCTGGTACCAACTGCTCAACTTTTCCAGGCTACTTTCCTCTTGTTTTTTCTTCATTTGTTTCAATCGCATCTCTTTCCTTGTATCATAATCATCTTCATCACTATCTGCCCTGCTAGAGCAACCACCTGATCTCTTACGACTCTCATTTCTGTCCCCACCTGAACCTCTTCTTCTTCCCCTGCCCTCCACTCCTTCAGCCTCTTCTCCGCTGCTTGGCTTTCTGGACTTGCTCGACCTGTGCCTCCTCTTATTGCTGCTGTCCCATTCTTCATCATCCCCTACCCTATCACTTCTCACATCTGAATTATCATCCATGTCCCGTTTACCATTCTGACCATGTTCAGGTGAATCCATTAGAATAAAAAAGCCCTCCAATATTAACCGCTCTACACTCTACTCAGTTTCCAGTATACGTTTCAAGAACCTACAAGAAAGATCATTTTAAAACCGTGTAAAAAACCAAGAATAACGAATTACGTCCACATATATGATTCTCTACTGGTGAACTAGTCAAAGTTAACAAAATTGTAAAACAAGACGAAAACAATTATGGAATGCTAAACACGTTCACGTATTTCACTCTAAGAAAAATGTAGCAAAAGCATCAGTGAAACAAAATAAGCATAAAATTAAGAATGTAGATTCTTCTCGATATATCAAAAATTTTCAATTTTCCTCCATAGAATTGCAAAAATTCAAACTTCAATATCTTATTTCCACCAATAACACTCCACCCCGCGAGCCAAGAGAAAAACAAAGCTAAAGTAAACCCCATAACCCACATGTACAACAGCAAAAAAAGCTACAAAATTAAGGGATTACAAACACTTCGCTAAGCTAAAAAAACGACATCTTCCAATTAAGACATCAAGGTATTAAAATTCGCAGGCTTTGAACCAGAAGAAAGATGTCGTGATTTGAATTTGTGTTGAGGTTCGTGCGCTTGTAGGTAGTACGCAGAGAAAGTAGAGAGAAACGTACCTGAGATTTTGAGGACAGAGAAACCCTAAACTCTTCCCTGAATAGGGTTTTCAGGTCCTGCAAAGCTCTCCACGAAGACTTGACAAAAGAGAAAACCTCCTTCATATTATTTGTTATTTATTTATTTTGCTAATCAAAACCCAAATCAACTGACAATATAATAATAAGAGAAATTAGAGCTACTTAGGCCTTTTTCGTTTCAATTTAGTTTTTATTTTTTTGTTTTTACTTTTAAATTCAGTAAAAAAGAAATTTTATTTTAGTTTCTTCTATTTTTTATAACTTACAAAATTATAAAAACTAAGTTTCTATTTTTTATTTTTATATTTACCATCAGCTAAATATATATTATTTAATAATTATTATTAATAAAACTTATATTAACTTTTATAATTAATAAAA